>JAQBSW010002825.1:0-94987 GCA_029291075.1 Eudiplozoon nipponicum
AAATGGTGAATACACGTCTGCTATTGCGCAACACATCATCGAAACATCGCACGTATGTTCTCCAGACGTAGCATTCAAAGTAATTACTAAATGCAAAAACAAAAGGGAGCTAGCCACATACGAAGCCTTATGGATAAACAAATTGCAGCCGGATTTATGTAAGCAGAAGAAGCACGTACAAGCATTGAGCTTGAACTGGATGTGACGCACGCAATTTGATTGGTTTCCGTTTTTCACACTCTCTCTATATTCACATATTTCTATCTTGTTTTGCTTTCCAATTTATATATAAAGATATGTTCATTAGTAGATATTTGAGAAGACAATGCGAAAGAAATGTTTCTTATATCTGATAAAATTTCTTTTAGTGTAATATATAATTTTTAGATCAGATATGGTTCTCTTTAATCACAATGAGCTGGTCGGAAACACCATAAAAATTAATAAATGAAACTTTTAAATAACAATATTGGTCGTATTGTACATCACGGAGAAACGTAGCACTACCTAGCAAAGAGAAACAACATACTTATTAGCGATGCCGCTGGATTCTCCCACTATGTCAGTTGAATTAATTCGAAAGGTTATGTTACTTCGCTCTTTCATTTTTACGTTTTTCATTTTGTCATTGATGAATTGTTTTCGTAACAATAAATCTGTTTCGTCAGGTCCCACAACAGATTCAGCAGCCAAAAGAAAGTCAGCCATTGAGGATACGTTTCGTCTAACTGCATCTTTAGCACATTTGTCTGTAACTTCTGTCTGGTTCATCGATTCGACCTAGTGGAAATAATTGAAATTTCATTTAAACAGATAGGCCGATTCAATAAAAAAACATCTTTGGAATTGAAGAACAACAGTAGAACAATTTTTTAAAATTTCGTTTGGTCAAAAGAAAAAAATTGTGAATAATGTTTCTTATGCATTTCAACTTAAATGTGGAACAGGCATCATTATTATTTTGGCTGAGCATGATCGCTCTATAAACATTAGAATTAGTATATAGAGCCATATTTAGTTCGATAAAATAATGACATAAATTGACCTTTCAGTTTTGAGGTAAATTATAAAACTGTTATCGTGTATATTTAGAAAAACGTCATTTTATTTCATATGTTAAAATATCTGTGACCGAATAATCCATGAAGAAATTGTAACATTGTTTACCAGAAATATCGGAAATTTTATCGAAAATTACGAACTAAAAAGATCATTATATTACCATATATTTTGCTCGTTAAATAGTAGGGAATAAAGAGAAAATGTCAATCTAAAAATTGAAAAAGTGTTACAGACTAAGATCAAGAAGGATGAAAACCCATGAAACAATGATGAGAAAAACCGAACATGAGAGAGATAAAAGATAAAGACAGACAAGGAACAAAACAGGTAAAATTTTGAAAATGAAAATACTGCAATTAAGATATGGATGCAATTATAAAATGTAATGAAACAAAGATAAACCCAAAGGAGAATTGAAATAGGATGTCAAGTAAAATAGGAAAACTTTGATAGCATAAGCAGGATATACTCGCGAAATTTAGAATTGACAGAAAATTAGAAATACATGATAAGATTTTATCGAAGGTACAGATAAGGAACTAGATAGCAAGGGGAATATTAGGCATATTTAACTATAGGCGGACAAAAACTGAAAAGTGGAAATTAACTGGCATAATATATTTAGCATTAACCGAATCAATGCCTTGAATTAACGCTATGCTGTCTACCAGTTAATTGGATGTCAGAGGCAACTAGGTGAATTCGATTGTCGCAAGTCGCATTTACACTTCAAAAAAACCCGTTCTTTAAATACATTTTTGACATTCCATGGCAAGGATAAGAGTACATATACAAACCGCCTGACGAAAATAGCCAGCAATGAAAGTTTAAAATTAAAAAATTTCTATATGTGACTCTCACTCACAGCAATTTGGCACACATTTTACTTGACTGGAAAGAATTACGAGCATTGCAATTTTGCAGCATTTTCCAGACGTGTATAAGTCAACAAATTAAAATCAATCATTGATTGCACGGGTGATGATAAGACGCCTTTCAATTAGGTTTGCAACCTTGGAATAATCTACACACACATTTTGTTTAATCAGACGAAAAAAGACAGAAAGACAACTGTCAGTTGCCCTTACTAACGCGTTTCGACGTTTAATGGCCATCATAATAACACAACAGCACACTGACACCGCAACGCATATAAAAGTTGTGGAAAATCAAATATGTGGTTCTCAACTCTTGTAGTCTCGGAAACATTGCACTTGACTGGAAATTTTGGCCGCACAATTTCTATGACGTCACGAACATTAACCTTTTGCTGCTTTCTTCATATATTTATAAGTTAACCAATTAAGAAAACATTGAATGCGCGGGTAGTGATAGCACTTAATTAAATTAAGTTTTCGAGCTTGATATAAGCGTCAATCGCATTGTGTCTAACCAGTTGAACAACATAGCATAACAACTGTCAGCCACACGTACTGACGCGTTTTGATCTTTCAAGATCATCATCAGAACACGATGGCAATCTGGCTATCTAGAAGCAAACCGCAATGCATATACACGGAAAGCAGAATTAAATAAGCGGCCCACACCTGTAATAGTCTCGCATAAATTGTATTTAAATGTACATGTTGGCTGCACAATTTCTAAGCAGTCACAAACATTAAATTTTTCCGCTTTTGCCACATGCATATAAATTATAAAATTGACCTATCATTGATTTTGCGGGTGATGACGACAATTTGATAGATGTAAACAATCATTGATTGCGAAAGTGGTGGTAAGAATTCTTTAAATCAAGTTTGCGAGCCTGAAGTGAACATCAATCCGATTGTTTTTAACCAGTCGCTTTCGCTATGTTGTTCGACGACTGGTTAAATACAATGGGATTGGTGTTTACTTCAGTTCGCAAACTTCGTTTAAAGAAGTATTACCACCACCCGCGCAATCACTACGTTAAAAATACAACTGCTTTTTCTCGTATTTTCAAGTGTCTCCAAATGAACATCTTTTATATATATATATATATATATATATATATATATATATATATATATATATATAAATTACTAAATGCAATGACAGAAATGAGTTAGCCACATACAAAGCTTTATGGATAAACAGATTGCAGCCGGATTTGTGCAAGTAGAAAAAGGACATTCAGGCATTATGCTTAAACTGGAAGTGATGAATGCAATTGATTGGCTGTTCTCTTTATTAATATGATCTCCACGTTTAAATTTTTTATTTTTGTCTTTTAATATGTATATATATATATATATATATTTACATATATAAAGATGTTCATTTATAGATTCTTTCGAAGAATATGAGAAAGAAAACGATTCCTGTATCTGGTACAATTCTTTTTCTTTTTGCACATGGAAGAGGTACTAATAAATATATAATGTTTCCTGTACTTGAGCGCCGCCCATTAACATATGTGCAGTATTATAGTAAGTATTGCCTATCTAGTAGAAAGACAATTAATATTTTTTCAGAAGTACATGCCACACTAAGCATGAACAAAATGTATAAACTCATTTAATTTTACGTCTTATGTTTACTGATGTTTGCATCAATATCAGCCTGCGTTATATATTAAACCGAATGCGTATTTGGTCAAGAAATTCCGTTTAGTCAATTATATTTATTTGTATTAAGGCAGTTGAAGAACCAACGTCAAATAAAGCCCCCGTCAAGAAAATCAAAATACATTTATCCAAATATAAAATGTATCAAACCCAAATACGCAACCATAGCCTTATTTTATAAGGAAGCTAAGCTTAACGAGAATTAAGCGTAACCATTATGTTGAAACCCTGCTACCCTGGAAAATCCTTCAACCGTGGCCTCAGTCGACATCAACTGCCAAATTTCCATGGTAATCAAAATATAACACAGTTAAGCATATAAGCATATATAAACACTTCTTTAAATCAAGTTTGCGTGCTTGAGTTAAACACCAATCCCATTGTATTTAACCAGTCATCGAACAACATAACAAAACTACCGCCAGCTGCGTTATGTTGTTCGATGACTGGTTAAATACAATGGGATTGGTGTTTACTTCAAGCACGCAAACTTGATTTAAAGAATTGTTACCACCACCCGCGCAATCAATTATTGTTTAAAATATATAAACACTGATTTAATATGAATATATATATCGCGCTTATTGGCGACACATTGGTAGGTCCTGGCCTACACCCAAAACCCACTTTATATCTGATAAGTCAATGACGAATATTTGGAAGGCGCCATCACCTAGATGTATGCATGTAAAAGAAATAATCGAGTAAGGTCATTCATATAAATCAAGGCTGCGATCTTGGTGTAAAAACCAGTTCCTTTATGAATATACAATTGACAGTATAAACAAAGCATTGTATAATATAGGATAGGTAATTCATCCAATAGACCCGGTTTCGTCCTAATTGGGAACCTTTCGCCTACTTTCCAGAATTTGCCACAGACAGGGCTCATGTTAAGTCCCCAATAAGAACGTAACTGGATTAAATGCTTTTTCTACATTAAATAATGCTTAGTTTATATCAACAAACGTTAGTTCATAAAGGGAATTGTGTTTAAATCAATATCGCAACCATGATTTAAAAAAATTATTATCACCGCCCGTCCAACTAATGTTCGCTTAAGGTCATTTATAGCATGACTTGAAAGTGTAATCGATTTACACTATATACACAGGGCAGTGCAATAACAATCAGCATCAGGTGCAAGCAGATTGGTTAAATGTCACCTTAATTTGCGGATAACAGTCATTCTGAGTGAAAAGCGGGCGATGCGGCATTTCGAGAGGGAGATAATGAAACACATGCAAAGAAATCAATCGAACGAGACAGCATGGAATAAAGAAGTCGCAAATAGAGATACTCTTGATGTGCGAGCTTTAAGATAATCGGTAATATATTTCTAATTTGCAAATATAACAAAAAATTGTCATAATTAAGAAACATTTCTTCTTCATATTTCATTAACGAATTTACAAATGAATATATCTAGATGTTGGTCAAATGCCAACTATACAGAAGCTTTAAATGAGGAGAGTGTGTGAAATAGAGAAACGTCCAATCATTAAAATGCATCACCTCTAAATCACCAATAATTGTTTTATTGATTTTATAAATTAGATCTAACTGTTACAATTCACTGCACCACATACATTGTTAAATCGTTTTAGTTTTGGCACCCATTACCTATCCAAAGGGAAATATCTGTTAAATACACGCAAGATGATTGGACAATATGCTGTGTATTTTCGGATGTGTAATCGATATTCGATTAGGCACATGCGTTTAAGTTGCAACATTCTTTTACGCCAGACTGTCTTTGCTATCGGCCTACGTAAGTGAATCAATAAATTGCGCACGTATTTTGACAGCAATGTCCGTTTTTGCATTTATTGCTCGAAAAAGCAAATACACTTTATCTTTATTTAATTAAATGCCTGACAAACACGTTTTTATAAAACTTCAATGTGTAAACGTAACAATTACTTCTCAATTTAAATTAATGATTTTTTTCTGATTTCCTGCGCAATCGGTGATTGCCAAATTGAATAAGTCACATGATTGGCGAAAGCTGGAAAAGCAGTTTTTTACTCAAATGCATAGGAATTGTGCAATCGGTATGAAATTCAGATACAGCTTATGTGAGACCACTAGGAAAGAGAGCCCTATTTAAGGTTACTAAACATCAATTATTCTTTGTTGCTGGATCCTCTTTAATTAATTTTCTGACCCGCTATTCTCATATAAATAGAGAGTTTAACGCGTCATTATATGTGTCTAACTTTTGATTTACTATGCTATACGGGTGGTTAAATTAGTACATTTTTTCAAACATAAACCGGAACCCTAATTTAAATTAAGCGAGTGTTAATTATGGAATGAAAACTGTTACAGAAAAATGACATTAAAAAAAATAATCCACTAGAGAAAAGGAAGACCCATTGCGCTCAAAATCAGAAGCACAAATTTCAACATTATAAAATTTAAATACATCTTACTTAACTGGAATATCGGCTGCAAAATATCTATGCAATTACGATAATAAAATTCTATTAGCTTTCGCCACATTCACATGAGTAGTTCAAATAATCAATCATTGATTGCAGAGACAGTGTTAAGTATGTTTTTTTCAATAATGTTTTCAGACGTTAAATGAACACCCTACAAGGTGGTTAGAACAACAGTCTCCGAATCAGACGTACCCAGGTTCTAGCTCTGTCCGCGAAAATTCTGGACAGTACGTGATGAGCACTAAATAAGGACGACGTCGGCCTAGTGGATGAGTTGCCTTTTCTAAAGTAAACAATGCTTAATTAATACAGAAAATGTATCTATATAATGGGATTGGCGCTTATATAAAGATCCCAAACTTGATTTTATTAATTATTATCACCACCTGCTCAATCAATAATTGTTTAATTAAGAAAGACATTTTTCGGGATGGTGCTCCTAATGATAGAATAAACTTGTTCATTTAATGGTAAATTACAAAATACGCACACTGAATGTAAGTTTCGCCACTTTTTACATCATACGTAAACAATGTTTAAAATCAATTGGCATTGCTAGAAATATTCTTGCACAAACTGAAATAAAATCAGACACGCATAAAAACCTACGTTCAATTGGCCACGAAATGTTAAATTACAACATAAACAGACTTACTCGTGCTGCAGCGATAATACAATGACAAAGGTAACAGCATTTAAAGAACTAAATTCTGTTTTTAAGTTCTAAGAAGCACAAATATCTCACTGCTGGCTTAAATCGATCAATTAATTGAAATGCCAATAATAACAATCGTTTATGTAATTTTTTAATAAACAAAATGTCAAATAAGCAACGTCTCCAGTTAGAATTTAACAGTAAGACGCTTGAAATTATGTTCTGGTGTACGACAAGTTGTTTTGTAATAGCTTTCCCCATCCTGCCAGTGAAAGAATAACTAATTAATAAGAGGCATTTTTCTGGCATTCTTCACACGTCTTATACATTTGTTTTTAAATTAATTTATATGCAATATTATCGGATAACATGTTACACAATTAAGCAATCGTTAATTTTGCGAATGAAGGGTCTGTACTTATCAAAACGTGCGATGGACGTTAGTTTTTTTTCATTTTGTGTAAATTGTTTAAAATTAGAATTGGTGTTTGTCTTAATTATACAAATTTGATTTCAGTAGAATACGATAGCTAATATTTATTGCACCAAGACCACGATCACTTTCAACTCAACCCCATTGTCACGTGTTTTACCGTTGCAACCAGACCAACTCACATAAAGATTTACTATAATCAAGGTTGCGAACTTGATAAAAGCACCTGACCCATTAAGTACATACATTTGTCAGCCTAACTAAGAAATTTGTAGTGTAGAAAAGGCAATTCATCCAGTAGACCGGTTTCGTCCTTATTGGGAACTCATTACGTACTGGCCAGAATTTGCCGCAAATAGGGCGCGAACCTGGGCACGTCTGCTTCGGAATCTGGTGCTCTAACGACACAGTCGCACTGGCGCACATTACACACAATTTTTAGTTCTAAACTAAATAATGGGTTCGAGCCTTGTCCGCGGCAAATTCTGGCAAGTACGTGATGAGTTCTCAATAAGAACTAAACCGGTCTACTGGATGAATCGCCTTTTCTACACTATACATTTCTTAGCTTATACTGACAAATGTATGTACTTAATGGATCAGATGTTTATATCAAGTTCGCAACCTTGATTATAGTGCATGTTATCACCGCCAGCGCAACCAATATTCGTTTAATCACATAAAGATTGTTCGAATTTGTTATGCATGACTCCCATTACCAATATTTGAATCGGATGCACTTAATTAGGGAACATACATATGCACCACTGTACTTACATTTATATACATTATTAATTTTATATTAACTGCGAGTAATTATAAGAATAAACTGACTTCTTGGAGGCAAACATGCAATTGCCTGAGAATATTATGTGAGCCGCAGGCCGAGTATCACTTTGTGATCAGCAATGTAGTGGAAAGCTAAAATTTCCCTCAGATATCCTTTTAAAATCTGTTCGCATTTCGGCGATACCCATAGGACTGTGTAGAAATTGGATTCGAAGTTTTACTTCCCTTCATTCGCTTTACATACGAGTCTGGCGAGTGACATTTGCCTGAATCATCTTGCTCTGACGTGACTGTGAACGCCTTTACTCATATCCTGTTAGCAAGAGCAGATGCCCAACATGCATTCCAGGTGGACATTGATTGCCAATAACTAGCAAATATGCATGTCATAAGAGATTTGCTAACAAGAAGTTCTCACTTATATGTAATGATTTAAACTAAAATATCCAACTTTTGCAGATAGTCATACAAATCGTGAAATTTGCACATCTAGAAAATAGACATATCTTTGCTGACAATCAGAATAGCATGCAAATGTAAACAAGTTACTGTTAGCAGTTAATATATAATTTAATTTGTTTAAAAGAGTTTAATATCTTACTTTTTTAACAATATATTCTTTGTTGCCTTAAGAATAAAGCAAATGTGAACCTCACGAAGACTACAAATATTTGAAATCAAATATTTTTCATACATTTATGTAAATGCCAAAGCCTGGTTAAAATGTGTAAAATTTTCAGTTCAGACATTTTTGTTTATTATTTGTATTAATTGAGAAAAACTTTGGCCATCGAAGCATAATTTTATTCTAAAGTAGGTTTATACATAAAAGTTTAAAATGCCATTTTGCATCCAAAACATAACTCGAATGCATTATCTGGTACTTTGTGAATTAAATTCGTTTAAATAAAGGATTTAATGCTTAAACTAAGAAAAAGCAGAAAATAAAAAGATTAAAACGCACATACTGATACAAAAACACTTTAAGAGACCATGTTCAATTCATGTAATAATTTAATTTGTTAATTTAACATTGGATAGAGGATGCTGCAACTGACAACATCCAATATACGCAGGTCCTTTTCGTTGCTTGATTTGAAGTGTGATTTTTGTAAATTAAATGCTTAACTATTGCGATAATTTTCCCTACTTTGTCGGCTTGGCTTATTCTATAAAGCCATTGGATTCGAATTTTTAGTTATCGTCTAGTCCTTCTTTTATAGCGCACTGATCAGCTATTGCATGTACATAGATAAGAACAGAATTTGCTGTAGGCATTTGGCCAGGTAAATAAACCTCGAACCTATCTATTATATAGAGCAAATAGAATTGTTTTGTTGCATAAAAAATTCAAACAGCACTTAAGAACGCGATAGGGAAAATTAATTTTGTGAGAGTTGAAAAACAATTTAAAAGTAAATTAATACCTGCCAAAATCAAATAAAAAACACGGAATAATAGGTAATTGTGCGGCAGGATGGCTCAGTGGTTGAGCACAGATTTCGAAGCAAACGTGCCCAGGTTCGAGCCCTATCTGCGGCAAATTCTGGTCAGTACGTGATGAGATCCCAATACGGACGAAACCGGTCTGTTAGATGAATTGCCTTTTCTACACTATACAATTCTTAGTTTATACTGACATATGTAAGTAATAATGGGTCAGGTTTTTATATCAAGACCGCAACCTTGATTATAATAATTGTTATCACCACCCGCGCAACCAATGTTCGTTTAATTATAACAGGTAATTGTTTGATAAATCCGATAAAACAAATTCGAAGTACGATCCTCATATGCAAAGGCATCAGGAAATTTTGCCAAGTACAATATATACATTTATGCGTCATCATCTCCTAAAGTATCCACAAATAAGTATATTTATCATTTTTCTAAATTTATTGATGTCTACCAGATATTTACTTGAAGATACTACAAAGTAAACGAGTTACTAATTTGTGAATCGAAGTGGATAAAAAATTACGGCCTAATTTTTGTTATCAGAAATCATGTCCGAGCTTATATGTTTCACTTGAGGTGATGCACGCAAATGATTGGATAACCCCCTATTTTGCATCTTTGTTCTAGTTAACCTTTCGTATTCTTCATTCTAAATAGGTATGTGAATATGTTCATTTTTGGATACTAGACGAGACGACAAGACAAGTATTCTTCTTTTGTTGAATTTTCGCGATTTGCATTCGCGGATTGTCGCTTTGCACTATCAATTTTGCAAACATCCGATTGGTCACCATTTCCAGGTACGCATCGAGTTTGTCTTCTTATTGGCCGAGGTTGGATTCATTCTTTTCTTCCGAAGGTTTCAACATCGTTCATGCTAACCACTGGAAATGAGGTACGATCTGATATTCGTTGACTGGCGACGTTTCGATTCCTACTTTCCGGAATCATCATCAGGCCTCTAATCATTGTGATTAGAGGCTTGATGATGATTCCACAATGTAGTAATTAAAACGTCACCAATCAACGAGAATTAGACCGCATCCCATGTCCAGTGGTTATTATGAACGATGTTGAAGCCTTCGGAAGAAAGGGACGAATCCGCATCCAGTCCATAAGAAGATAAACTCGATGCGTTTTGGGAAATGGAGATCAATCGGAGCTTTGCGAGACAGATAGTGCAAAGCGACAACCCGCGAATGCAAATCGCGAAGATTCAATATTTGAAGCTCGCTCTATGCAAACATACAACAGATGAATGTTTTATGCTGTATCTGACAAAATCTCTCCAATCTGTGCACACACACATTTTGTAATTGCTTGCATTCCTAAAATTAGCAAATTCAGCTGTTGTTAATTTAGCTCCAACCTCAAAGAAACTAAGTGTTAAAGGCAATGTATCAACTACAGCATAATTTTTTTTGTTTTAAACAATAAGTCTGTCAGAATCGACCTGCTAGTGAGGCTTAAACCAGTAACACACTGTGTATTGAATCATTCCTTCTAAATACAACAATTGAATGACTGGCATTTTATCATTACGAATAACCTGACATTATAAGTTCGAACAGGAGTTTGATAGAAGATACAAGAAACACAATATTATGTTTGCTACAGAATAACTTTGTGTTATATCGGAATGATTATTACTTTTAACTCTTAAAATCGTGTTCAAGAGGCAGTTGACTGACGAAGCTACCGAATGAATGAAGCCATATTTAGCACTTAATAATCAATAAATCCTAGTTAAAAAAACTTTCAATAAACTAGACCGGAATTTAATAGCGGCCAAGATTGTCGCAAACACGTTTAACAGTAAAAGTAGTAGACGGCCAACATTTCCTGCGAACCTCGAACGACTGCCGCAATGAGCAATCCCTAGTCGCAATCACGACTAGACCACCGTGTGCATTTTCAGTGCTAGCATAACAAACAACTATTCAATTTGAGCACTTAGTAACGAATTAGTTCAAATAAAACCAGAAGGATAAACCAAAGGCAGCATGAACGAAAAGTATAATCTGGTGCACATTCGTTTCGTGCTTACTGGCGACTCATCAGCAGGCGCCGGTATTACGCCCTTTAATTACTATATATTAGTGCGAGGAATGTGGAAAGGTAGGACTGTACAATCTCCTATACGAATTTGAAAATCTGCAGGCGTGAAGCTAACTTCATATAAAATCTTCGATAATGCGATTTAAAAGCCAACACGCCATATATAATATGTAAAGGAGGTCTGTAAAAGGTACCAGTGCTATGGCTATTGTGTCAGTACGCGATATCAGAGTTATGGTAACAAAAAGGTACATGGCACCAACACAACGGATTTCAATATATGTTGAATTTCAAGAAAATTTAAATTTACAAAAATTGTGAACATATCTCATATGAAGTTAGTTTCACTAATGCAGGTTCATTAATTCGTATAGGAGATTGTACCGTCATATTTTACAAAATTTCTGATCCAAATTTATAGTGCGGAGAGGGCGCAATACTGGTTCTTACTGACGAGTCGCCAGTAAGCACAAAACGATATTGCGGAAGATTATACGTTACGTTCATGCTGTCCTTCGGGTCGTAACTGATTTAATTTGTCACTAGGTCCTGCTAATTGTTTTGTTCACTATAAAGCCATTATTTCTTTCTGAAAGCTGACTGATCGTGGATTATTTAGTTAATTCTTGCCAGTTGCCTAATAATGACGAAATTATGGCTTTTAAGATCGATTTCATAAGGACAAATGGTTTGCACTCATTTAACGTCGTCAGCAATTTAACTGGAATATCATATGCTGGAATATTGATAATTCGGTAGTAGTTCATCAGTTCATTGATTATCATTTTAAACACGCACATTTCTGTATATTATTTTACTGCACGAAATTAGTGTAAGTTTATATAGCTTCAGTATTAATTACGGTATTGAACGAACTGCATCAATCATTTTTATTTACACAAATAAACTAATTTAAAAGGTATAATTTTTCTGTTTTCATACTTCAATAAGACAGACTTCAATCAAACTTACCGATGTTTGTGTAGCAACACTTGCTGAAACGGATAAGACTTTTGTTTCCATCTGAGTTGTTTCTACACCTCTTTGCTTGTCATCAATTTTTTCTGACTTTTCGTCATTATCACAGCTAGAAGTGTAAGAATCACTATCATCTTGTACCAAATTGAATTCATTCAAGCTGGTTTGCTTATCTGTAGGGGCAACAGGAAAAAGTGTGACATCTATATATTTTTATTTATCCATGAAAATAATTTTAAAAATATGAATGTATGTACTTTTGACAATGGGATGTTAAAAGTATCAAAATATGACAGAACATTGTGGTCTTCTAGGTGGGCTTAAAACCTAAACAATTCCAACTGAAAGAAAGATTTAAAAGTTATCCTAAACCAAGTGCCTTCTTTGGTAAATTCAAACATGTCACATATAGAAAGGACGGAGTGAAATCATTAACAAACATATTTATGACGTGCATGTTAATTCCTAAGATTCATGTAAATTAAACGATTAAAACATAATTTTAGACTATCTATTATTTAGCAATATATTGATTTCCATATTCATTAAAAAAATTAGATTTTCAAGTAAAAACTATTTTTGGTGATAATTTATTCAAGATTCTGATGTTGATGTAGAAATTTAACACTATTGCGATACCATAGTTGACAAACGCACTGAGCTCAAACTAGAAGAATTAAAACGATTTTGTTCAATAGAGCTATGAAATAAATCACTATATCAAACTAATAGTTCTGATGTAATTGACAGTCATTTTCCAATAATTTCTTTATTATTTGTTTACTATCGTAACAATTTAGTCACTACCTGGTACTGAAGCGATTCAATCTTCCTTAATTTTCCCTGAAACTGGGTAACTAGGCTTAATCTAAATTATATATATATATATATATATATATATATATATATATATATATATATGTGTGTGTGTGTGTGTGTGTTACTATATTACAAAATGCTGAAAATCATTCATCAAACCACGGACACCACATTAATTTACATATGTGGTTTAATGACATTTTTTTACCACTTCAGCTCAAAACTCGGACTTTTATCCGCATGTGTCAGTACCACTGCTGAATGGACAGTTTACTAGTATGTATGAAGCAAACTAAATATTTTGAATAAATTAGCTGTACTATACTTCACGCCATTTTTAAACAAATTTCAACCGAGCACTAAACTCTGAAATTTTGCAAAATATACACAGAAAGAAAATTTGAACCTGAATGCATCGGATATAGAGGGTATCAACAACGTATAATCAAATGTTTGTCAGCGTGGTAATAGGCTTCTTTCAGAGCGAATTGAATTTCCTTCTACCTTAATTGTAGTATAGTGTCTCAGTATCATATATCAACATAACAGTAATATAGTTTATTGTTGGACCGGCTTCAAAAGACGTCCTGGCTACTTCATATTTTAGTGGGTCGCATTGATTGGTGAAAACGGATGTAGGCTAATTTTAAGAATATAAAGCAAAGATTTTGCAATTAACACTAAATCTAAACATAGTAAATAAGTTAGCCTACTAACCTGGCAATACTTTATTTCGTGATTGGTATTACTTGTCATTTAAATCATGATCAAGTGTCTTTAAATAAAAGAATATGATTTATTTCATGTAAATACTCATAAAGTATATCAATAACTATTGCCAATTATGGGGATTGATGCTGTTCGATATTTCTCAGTCGCCATCATAATTATAAACTATTAATAAGAAACACTAAATCATTGTAATATACTGATAATTAACTGTGGTATAATCTTAAAACCCATTTTTTAGTGGGCTTCAATCGAACACTAACTCGTCAAGTCCTAGTGGGAAATTGAACTATACTCATTGACATGCATGGTAGGAAAAACCAACAGTATTGAAACTCCACCCCCATAGCGAAACGAGTCATAAAATAAGAAAAAACATAAAGAAAACGATAAAGCTCATTCTTAACAGATGAGATAAAAACGGAATATTATCCTATTAGGGTAAGTCGAAATTAATTTGATATATATTTGAAAGCAGGACTACGACTCTCATCCATAGAAATGTATAATGTACTTATCAAGTGTACTGTGCCTGACGAGAATGTCAGCCATATAAGTTCTCGGTAGTCACGAGCATAACATGTTTCTAGCTTTCTTTTCATCAATATAACTTGGTTAGTTCAATAAGCAGTTATTACATGTGTGGGTGTTGATAAACATATGTATATAACATAGATTAAGACAGTAGACAGATATCTATTTATAGCGCTATTCCATAAGACTTCTACGGCATTAACTTAAAAGAATGCGCCATGTTCAATTGTTACGAACAATCTTTGGCGCGGAATAATTTTGCAAAAAAGGAGTACAAAAACAATTTTGACTAAACACGTATCTAATTGCCTTAATTTAGGTTTTAAAATCAACACCAGAACAGGAACGCAGCTGTAATGTTATTTTAAACATATGCAGCAAATATACATGAAGATAATTACTTGACATTTGTGTTGCCTCATTAGTCTTTAAACCCTGCCAAAATTCTCTCGTGATACTTTAGCACTCATTGTCAAGTACCGTCTCCGGTGTACAGCACATCACACGAAATATAACAAAGAAACCGATATATTTCGGCAATAATATTGACTAAATGATTTCACAACATTTACTGATATTTCAGTAGATGCATGTGTTTCGCGCGTGTATGTGTTTGCCTTTAACTCTTATCATTAAGTTTGATATAGAAATTAAAGTGACAATTCCAATTTCCATGTGTACAAGTTAGACAAATTTTAATAGATACTATTAAACGAACATTGGTTGCGCGGCTGGTGATAATGATTACTCAAATTAAGTTTGCGAACTTATCACGAGCCCTGTCCGCGGCAAATTCAGGTCAGTACGTGATAAGTTCCCAATAAGGACGAAACTGGTCTAATGGATGAATTGACTTTTCTACACTATACAATTCTTAGTTTATTCTGACAAATGTATGTACATAAAGGGTTAGGTGTTTATATCAAGATCACAAATTTGATAATAGTAATTTAATAGATATTGTCGTGTGTGTTTGTGTAACTATGTAGCCAAAACACTTAATGCATTGATAATATCACTTTATATGTTAATCGATTTTCTAAACTCGAAGTAAAATATGGAAAGGTAATAAATCAAGCTGGACAGATAAAGCAAGGACCAAGTAATTTTGCAAAATCAGGTGGCGCATAATAGTATTTCCTTTAAACAAGATGACAGACTATCACTTCAGTTATCCATTATATTACTATTTAATCCCAATTTGAAGTTATATTAACAGAGGTATGCTAACAGCAACAAGCTACGTAGAAGTTCTTATTGTGTTAAGTGATGTGTCCTCTCAAAAAAGGTTAAGCATAATGCTACAGAAACTACGTAGTTGTCCGTTATTATTTATCATTCTACAATGTCATAGCTTTAGAGAGAAACTTATGATGAGGTTTACACACGACGCTAGACTT
The DNA here is from genome assembly GCA_029291075.1 of Eudiplozoon nipponicum. Taxonomy (NCBI): domain Eukaryota; kingdom Metazoa; phylum Platyhelminthes; class Monogenea; order Mazocraeidea; family Diplozoidae; genus Eudiplozoon; species Eudiplozoon nipponicum. Next base: position 15,912 of record JAQBSW010002825.1, read on the forward strand.
TCAAAAATAAAGCGAAACACTTTCTATCGTGTGCTCAGTAGAGGTACAGCTACCCTTGTCGTTTCTTAAGTAGTTGAGAGCTAATTCTTCGTTTAATTGGTAATCTGGCACCGTGCTTTTAATTTATCAAGTACGGAAGACTCAGCTTTATGGTAAAATAAAGCTGTACGCATCCTAAGAAACATTAAACATGTGATTTCTAGTGACTAGTTAAATAATAATGTTCCTGGAAGAAAAACGTAAGATATCAGGAACAAACGGTGTAATCTCGTGTGCACATGTATTTCAAGTATTTTCCAGTGTTTTACCTCGGTTGGGGTTCGAACTGGAGCACAATTACTAATGGTGCTGTTGTTGTATCCACAGCGTTGTTTCGCCGCATTCTAAAAACCAGCTATTCAAGAAACCACTTCAGTCTCGGTCACATTCCACATGAGTGATCAAACTTTTATGGTAATCAGGATATGATTCATGTAAGCATATAAAAATATTGCTTTAGTACATTTATATAAAGGAGATTGAACATCCCAACTGTCCCAAATTTGTTGAACAAACATATATTGGGTTGCGGGTATGGTTTTGGTCCCAGTGATTAGCCGCCAGTGAGCATAAATTGTATGTAAACTTTAGATTACTCCTGTTCTTATTTGATGAAATGGTGGTAGACCATTTTAAATGTCGAAGTAGAGTTAATCACTTACGTAAATCTGTTATGTGATCACATTCAGGCCCTTTATGCAATTTAGAGGTGTGTTGCAATGACTCTACTCCACCTATTTTAGAGGAGTTAATTTGTTGAGAATTTGAATGAATTGCCTTTTTCTGACGTATAGAGTGGAGACGTGTTTGGGCATCGATGAGAGCACCACGTAAGTGTGTCACTTCATCTCTGTGACATAGGATCATCTCTTGAATGCGACATGCAGCAGCCGAGACCACTCCGCGAAGCCGATCTATTTCGGCATTGAGCACAGACCGATCTGCCGCCATATTCGCAGTCAGCGACTGGATACGCTGATCAGCATCCTTTCTGGCTTGCTCCAATACCTTTGTAAAGAATAGGTAGAATAAAAATGAAGAAGCACAATTTATTTCGCCCAAATATATTCATTGCTAGTTATTCCTAAAAAATGTGCCAACAATTCGATTTATATTATTATAATTTGGTTTATTTTACCCTTTACATGGGTAAACATAAAAAGAAATTTTATTTAATACAAGAAGCTTTTTTTCTCATAATCTTCTGAAGTACCTCCAAATGAACATCTCTTTATATATATATATATATATATATATATATATATATATATATATATATATATATATATATAATAGATAATGTAAAAGTAGAGAGTGTGACATAAGGGAACAACCATTTCAAGCTTAATAATCGAAGATATTTATATTAATTTTTGACAATTTAAAATTTTGAAAAGATCAACGCATTATTTTGTGGAAGCAGACGAGATTGACTAGCATTTTACTAAATAATAGAAAGTTAAATTTTTTTACTAGATGGTGGCTAGTGCACTTTGAGCAATGGAGAAATTATGTTACAGTATAGCTGCAAATTTTATACTAAGATAGATTGATACAGATACAAGGGGATTGGTGTTTACTTCAAGCTCACAAACTTGATTTAAAGGACTTTACCACCACCTGCGCAATCAATTATTGCTTAATTATTGTCTATATATATATATATATATATATATATATATATATATACCTATGTTACTACCAGATTGTATATAAAATGAATGGTTGTAGAGCGATGATTAGAATTACGAAATAAATGGCTTTATCCACTTTGTTATTAATATAAGTGCTTCTTCCTAATTATATATATATATATATATATATATATATATATGTTTGTGTGTGTGTGTGTGTGTGTGTGTGGCGAAAGCTACAAACAGCGAACCTAGTAACAAATTAGTTCAGTTGTGACCAGAAGGATAAACCAAAGGCAATATGAACGGAAAGTATAATCTCATGCACATTCGTTTCGTGCTTACTGGCGACTCATCAGTAGGAGCTGGTATTACGCCCTTAACCACTATATATTCGGTAGAAGAATGTGGAATAATAGGACGGTACAATCTCCTAGACGAATGTGTAAACCTGTAATAGTGAAGCTAACATAATCTTAAGTCAACGACAATATGACTTTAATGCTAACTCACACTATATAATATATATACCGAGTCTGTAAAGGATACTAACACTATGGCTATTGTGTTAGTAACCAAATATATAGTGGTTAAAGGGCGTAATACCGGCTCCTACTGATGAGTCGCCACTAAGCACGAAACAAATGTGCATGAGATTATACTCTCCGTTCATGCTGCCTTTGGTTTATCCTTCTGGTCACAACTGAACTAATTTGTTACTAGGTTCGCAAAACCTAATACATACTTGTATATATATTAGTTCTTCGCAATAAACAGTATTTAACTGTAATATATTGAATTGAATGATGTCATGCTTACCGCGAAATGTGATAACTGTTATCGATGAAGGCTAGAGTGTATGGTTTAACTGGAGTAACAGGTGTTCGGAAATTGTTGTAATTCTCAATTTGGGTGAACTTTAGCATAAATTTATATCCATCAGGTTGGTATCATGTACCGACTCGGAAACCATAGTTTTAGTAACCGGTGCTCATTGATTTAAAAAAAGGTATCAGGTACTAACACAATAGCCATAGTGTTAGTATCCTTTACAGACTGGGTATATATTATATAGTGTGAGTTAGCATTGAAGTCGTATTGTCGTTGACTTTAGATTATGTTAGCTTCACTATTACAGGTTTACGCATTCGTCTAGGAGATTGTACTGTCCTATTATTCCACATTCTTCTACCAAATATATAGTGGTTAAAGGGCGTAATACTGGCTTCTACTGATGAGTCGCCAGTAAGCACGAAACGAATGTGCATGAGATTATACTTTCCGTTCATGCTGCCTTTGGTTTATCCTTCTGGTCACAACTGAACTAATTTGTTACTAGGTTCGCAAAACCTAATACATACTTGCATATATATTAGTTCTTCGCAACAAACAGTATTTAGCTAATGTTCGTGACTGCTTAGAAATTGTGCAGCGGACATTTCCAGTCACGTTCAATATATGCAATACTACTAGAGGCAGAGCCGCATATCAAATTTTGCTTTCCTTATATATGCAATGCGGTTTAATCCTCGCTAGTCATTTTGCCGTCGTACTCTTATGATGATCTTTGAAGTTCGAAACGCGTCAGTGCGTTGCGACTGGCGGTAGTTTTGTTATGTTCTCCGATGACTGGTTAAATACAATGGGATTGGTGTTTACTTCAAGCTCGCAAACTTAATTTAAATAATTGTTACCACCACCCGCGCAATCAATTATTGTTAAATTGTATTGCTTATATATGTATATATATATATATATATATATATATATATATATGTGTGTGTGTGCTACAGAACCGATTTCTGCCGATTGATCTAAACACCATGTTCATTTCAGTAAAAAGATTTTCTATCGATAAGATAAATTTTGCCTCAGGTATTGACCAGTACTGATCATCATTGATTATAATTAGAGCATAATTGAAAGCACTGAATTAAAAATGACTGTGAAGTTTTAGAATGCAATCCAAATTTCACACCATAAAGGGCCTGATATGCGTTGGTTTCCTATAAGGCTTTGCATGACATTTTTTGCAGGCACATCAAAAACTTGTCAACGACATTCGTCAAAATTATAGGTCATATTTAGACTAATAACGCAAAAGTCCATATGTTGTACAATCACCAAGTTAAATTTTTAAATAATTTTAAAGAAAAATAAATAGTAATTTTTAAGATAATTTTCAGTATCGACGTGATAGTTCTTTGCTTAATCAACATTTTAACGAAGCGAGCAACAAAAAATGGTACCAAAAGAACATTTAGACATTCGTCAGCTTTAGGGACAGGCAGGAAGGCAGGAAAATAAAGTCTAAACTGCAATTTAAGCAGATTGATGTGAGTTCTGCGACAATGAAATAGTAAGCGATTTCATCGATCATTTTATCCTAGTTTTTCCCTGAACTCTTATAAGCAAGCACATTTTCTTCAACACGCACAATCGGAAGAGGCATAAGTATCAATCAGTGATCGCTTTCCGATCGAAAGCCTTAAGATAATGGCGTTGTTATATATGGTGTGGTCTTGTACCTAGACTTCCATTCTATGAGTTTACGTCATTATTATCATTATTAATGTTATTTAATATGATACCAATTGCACAGTTAAACGTTACTATTAGTGAAACGGGCCGGAAAAGTTCTCCCATATTTTTCAATTTAATTAAAAATAAATACGTAATTTCATTGGCTGACAACAGGAGTATAAGAAGGCATGCAATCTGACCCGATCACTAACCAATCAAGTGCAAGCCTTAATTATATAAAAATATCATTTTCTATGCAACAAAAATTTTGACTTGATCATCATCAGAGTAGGACGGCAAACTGACTATCGAGGATCTTAACATAATATATATATATATATATATATATATATATAGCTATATATATATATATAAGGAAAGCACAAATGCGTCAGTATGTGTAGCTGTCGTTCGTTGTGCTGTTTTTCGAAGACTGGTTAAATACAAATGAGATTGGTGTTGATTTCAAGTTTACAAACTTGATTAAAAGAATCGTTACCACGACCTATGCAACCAATATTTGTTTAATTCTGTTACCTATATTTATATGTGTGTGGCGAATTCTGCTAAAAGTTAATTTTTGTGACTGCATAGAAATTGTGCAGCCGACATGTCCAGTCAAGTACAATGTGTACGAGACCACTATAGGTGAGAGCCACATATCTAGTTTTGCTTTCCATTTATGTCGATTGTGGTTTGATCCTCGCCAGTCAGCTAGCCGCCGTATTCTGATGATGATCACATAAGGTAAAACGCGTCAGTACGTTTGACTGGCGGTAGTTTTGCTATGTTGTTGGACAACTGGTTAAAAACCAAATTGGATTCGTGTTTACGTCAAGCTCTAAAACTTGATTTAATGAAGCATTTTGACTTACTTGCTATCTGCAATCGCTATCAATTTGCCTTCTCTGTCTCTCTCTCTCTCTCTCTCTGGGCTTGCTGTCCTAAAACGCTATTTGCTCATAATTTTTCACTAGAACAGCCTGCCATCATTCACAGAAACACCTGTTGCCGCATTCACCGGCAATTTTGATCTTTCAAGTTATTTATCGGATTAACCTACAATTGTCAGTCTTCCATGATCATCATCAGAATACGATGGCAAACTGACTATCGAGGATCAAACCGCATTGAATATATATGGAAATCAAAGTTAGATATGCGACTCTCCCCTCTGGCAGTCTCGCATACATTGAACTTGAATGGAAATTTCGGCTGCACAATTTCTACGCAGTCACAAACATTGACTGTTTTCAGCTTTCGACACATATACATATATGGGCAATAAAATTTAATTATAATTGATTGCGCGAGTTGTGGTAACAATTCTTTAAATCAAATTTGCGAGTTTGAAGCAAACACTAATCCCATTGTATCTAACCAGTCGTCGAACAACATAACAAAACTACCGCCATATCTAACTTTGATTTTCATATATATTCAATGATGATGATCATGGAAGGTCGAAACGCTTCAGTGCATTGCTACTGGCGGTAGTTTTGTTATGTTGTTGGACGAGTGGTTAAATACAATTGGATTGGTGTTTGCTTCAAGCTCGCAAACTTGATTTAAAGATAAAGTAAAGTAAGGCTCTAGAGTTTTTCCTTGACATCTGCCTCTGCCCTCGAACTATTCCTATTAATGATATTTGCCGGTGAATGCTTCGTTCGGCCCTCTACAGAGCCACAAATAAATTTACTAACTTGAACGATTTATATAACGTTGTAGAGCAACATGACTGGAACATTACAACTATCGACCACGCCAGGGAAGCTGTGAAACTGTTGCTCGCATTTTATGTGGAATTAATTAGAACAAATAATACAAAAATCGTTGGACTCGTCATCCTATTCTTGTGTTTTCACGGGTTGCATAGAGGTATTTTAGACAGGAATTATCTTTATTCGTTAGTCTACGAACACTATATTATGAATGATCGGTTTGAACATCAGAAGTGCAATTGAACTGCCAAAGATTATCAGCGAAGCACAACAAATTTGGTACGAATTAAATTTAATGCTGCAATGATGGCCGTCTCACATTCTGTCGGGTTACTTTCAAACTACGTCAAGTTACTATATTTATAGCCCACACTAATAACAATTTTTCCGGTCGTGCAAATTGTCAACACAACAAAATATTCTTCGTGCTTCTTTCAACGTTTCAACAACAGCGTATTAGCAATCGTATCTATCAGATTTTCTGGGTGTGCAAATTATCAACAAAAAAAGGATACTTCTTTATGTGGATTTTACCGCATTTTTCTTGTGCGGAACAACTGATAGCACTCGAAGGTCGGTAAAATCTTGAATCCTTTACATTTCCAGGTGCACCGATTATTGGCCTTGATTGATGGCCTTGCAATTGTCCCTTAATGTTAAAGCCCTCCATCAGCTGTTTGTCTGAAAATGACTTTGGAAAAAGATTTTCCACTCTTTTTTCAAAATTTCGGGACCTTATTTCCAGTCCCAAATTCAGGGTTAACACCATACGCACAGGAAAAAACCAACTTGTGCCAAATGTGGTATCCTCATTCAAGACAGATCTATTTATATATTTATTTTAATTCCTAAAGTATTTTTTATTGTCTGCCCTAATATCCGGTCTACATGCCTAATCTCTAATACTCAAATGTTTACGCAAGCCTATCCGTGTCGCCCCTTCCCGCACACAACAACCTTTATACACATATGTGTACTCCCCTAAAGTGACATTATAGAATCACTATACGCAAAACTTATGGATTGACATGTACTCCTATCCATGATGTCGATATTTTTAATTGCTGTTTCGGACGCGTAGAACGATCAACAATTTTTTTGATTTCAATATTGCAGTAATCCCCAAATACCCCAGTTTGCCTAATAATATAGTGTTATTCTATCGTTTGGACAAGAACGAATACGGAGACTACACTAACAAATCGTAACTCAACCAAAGGCTCCGTATTCGTTCTTTTCCAAACGATAGAATTACACTATGTTCTTTCAACAGTTTTATTAACTTCTCTCTCCAAAACTTATTGCAAACAGGATGGGATTAGGTAAAATGGGACATTTGAGGATTATTGCAATTTTGATATCAAAAAAATTGTTGATCGTTCTACACGTCCCGAACAGCAATTAAAAACTAGAGACATCATGGATAGGCGTGTATGTCAATCCATAAGGTTTGCTTATAGTTATTCTAGAAATGTCACTTTAGTGGAGTACACATATGTGTATATAGGTTGTTGTGTGCGGGGAGGGGTGACATGGATAAGTTTGTGTATACATTTGAGTATTAGAGATTAGGTATGAAGACCGGATATTAGGGCAGACATTAAAAAATACTTTAGGAATTAGAATAAATATAAATATATCTATCTTGAATGAGGATACCAAATTTGGCACAAGTTGGTTTTTTCCAGCGCGTATGATGTCAACCCTGAAGATATAACTGGAAATAAGGTCCCGAACATTTAAAAAAGAGTGGAAAATCTATTTTCAACGTCATTTTCAGACAAGCAGCTGATGGAGGGCTCCAAAATGAAGGGACAAGTGAGAGGCCATCAAACAGGGCCAATAATCGGTGCACCTGGAAATGTAAAGTATTCACGATTTTACCGACCTACGAGTGCCACCAATTGTCCCGCACTAGAAAATGCGGTCAAATACGCAACAAGAAGGACAGCACTCAGCAATAAAACTCAACATTTAATTAGTACTTCTTTATGTTCGCTTTTTCAACGCCTTATTAATATTTTTGATACAAAGTAGACTTATCTAGTTAACAGCGGCAGTTTCAGCTTTAATCTGTTGAAATTCATTCTGTTCATTTTGTGCAAACAGGTTTTGATAAGAGTTATGTTATTAGGCGTCAAAATGTACAGGGCACGTTTGCTTTAAATTATGAATTTTAATTTCAGTTTCCTTAGAATATTTTATAATTTTATGTAAGCTATTTCCAGGTATGAATGATCTCGAACATAAGCTAGCTCAGTTCCGAAGATTAGATCTTGCCTCATCTGCAGTGGTAAGTATGAACGATGATAAAGCCTAAGGAGGGAAGGGACGAATTAGCACCCAGCCACCACGAAGACGAACTCGATGTATACCTGGAAATGTAGATCAATCGGATCTTTGTGACAACCCACGAAAGAAAATCGTGGATAGTCTAGATGTGACGCTCGCACTGCGCAATTATTCAAGAAATATTTGAGCAAAGCTGGTTGAAACTAGCTTCTGAACGTTTCGAGTTATAGGTCATAAAGCCCACTTAATTTCTTTCTTCGACAGAGATATCAACAACTCATCGAGAACATAGATCCTTGCTCGGTCTCAGAAAATTGAAGTTACATATCACTAGCACAATGCATCAAATCAACAATACAAGACCGACTATTGCTCTCAAGAACACGCCGTCACCTATTGCTAAACTCAAAGTTGCTCAAGAAGAATTCTCAAGACGACTGGATGAAGGCAATATCGTCCCATAAAACGTTCGTTGGCAGCCACATTAACCATTGTTTCTAAAGCCAATGAACCATACAGAGCCTGTGAGGATTATCGCAAGCTATTTTCTGTGATAAAAGCAGATGCATAACCAAATTACACTATAAAAACTCAGGGGAAGCAATTATTTCTCGGTGATTGATCTCCGACAAGCCTACTAATACATTCCGGTAGCACCAAAAGACATAGAGTAGACCGCAGTTACCACTTATTTTAGTTTATTCTATTATCTTTACATGCAATCTTTGTCGAAAGTGCGCTACTAAATCATTTCAAGGGTTCATGCGAAACATTCTGCTCGTCAATGCAGCCTACTGCATGTCATATCTTGATTACATAACAATCTTTGATCCTGATCAAGACTCTCACACTGAGTATGTTATAAATGTGCCATCACACTTAGCATTTCATGGACTCAAAAATATTTTTCTCCAACCAAAATTTTTAACTTTATCCATTGAATTCCTAGGGTGTCGTATTACACTTCAAGGAATTCAAGTTTTGCCTTCTAAGGCCATTTCAATCAATAACATTCCGTCAACGAAGACTTTGAAGTATTTACAAAATGTAGGGAGGGCTCTAATTTCCTACCGCAAGATGCTTACCGGTATATCAAAACAACTATATCCGTTGTGCATGCACCTGAGAAATCGAAAGACTAAACAGAATCTCTGCTAATTTGTAGTCGTTTAATGACGACCAATTGCTTCGTAATGTCATTGAATTTGTCGCAAATGTGATTATGCTAACACACCCGGATTTGAAACGACCAATTCTACTCACCACTTACGATTTTGAATTTGCAAAATGTGCTTCCTTACAGTAATAGATCAGGGGAGTTCGGTGACCAATTAGTATTTTTGCGTACAAAACATCCGGTAGAAACTAGATACGACACTTAGGGTCTTGAACTTCTCGCTATCAATAATGCTGCACACATTTTATATAGGCAGCAACAGATTTTTTCCTGATCATGTTTCTTTAGTTAGTGTATTCCGAAATGCGACTTTAGCAGTCACAAAATACCCTTCCAGATTAGAAAGACTGCTTTCAAGTCTTAGCGAATGAGAATTAGATATTTTTCACTTAATGGGTTAATAAAAAATAATTTAAGATTCGTTTTAAAGACAAGAAGTCTCACTACAATCGCATTCGCCTAAGACATTCTTCATCAACTACATGACTTTCAGCGAGACCATCTTGATGCCATTCCCTTTACGAAAAGAAAGTCCCGGCGACACGCATATTCGATGATCAATAGCTAGCCATTTAACTAAATTCGTATACAGACTCTGGGACGGTTTGCACATGGTATACTTTTGCGAGTGCGTAATATCAGAATCAATTTTTTGCTACCAGCCTTCAACGAAGTGTCTTTGGTTCTATTCACTTAATTTATCAACCAGGTAGAAATGCGAGAGTTAAATTTACAATAGAGCGTTTCTGGCATCACAAAATTAGGCTGAAGGCTAAGCAATGGGTCAACGACTGTGTCGCATTCTAAGTTGTAAGATGTCCCAACAACGACGTCACGCCTAGCCACTGCCAATCTCGGCCTAGTACATCGTACTCAGGCTCAAGCTCTTATCTACCTTCTAACCATGATCGATGGCTTGCGGCATTACACCTCGGCAATATTTCCGCAGATGAAGTTATTAGTGACTATATCTGTGCATAGATAGCGTATTATTGTGGTCATAACGAGGTTACTATTGATAGAGTTAAATGATTCTTTTTCTATTGTTTCAGTACTACTGCGTTTCGCGGGATATACTTTACGCCATGCTACCGCCTACTACCTAAAATCTAATGGTATAGTTGAGAGAATGCACAGGAAACTCAAAACCGCTCTATCATCTTTATACGTTAATGGAAACTTAGTCAATGGATTACTTTAATTACTACTTTCAGTGCGTTTTCGTATTCGAGAATCTATTCGCACGTATGCATCACACTTATTATAGGGTGTTGAACATCACCTGTCGAATTAGGTCCCACGTTCATTACCCACACAGAATGATGCGCAAGTTAAAGCTTCTCATCTTCGACTTAATTTCAGTGATTTATCAGTCCAGTAAACGAGAGACGCTCTTCGTCTTTTATTATTTATTATCTCGCGCACGAGATAATACTTTCCGTTCACGCTGTCTTTGGTTAATCCTTTTGGTCATAAGTGAACTAATTTGTTACTAGGTTCGCAACACCTAATACCTAATTGCATATATATTAGTTCGCCGCCGCAAAGAGTGTCTAACTTTCATATATGATTTTCATGTTGTATTACTTATATAACAAAGAGGTGCATTGTAATGCTCACGTTTCAGCCAATATTTGCTTTATGTGATATGAAAAACTATTTAGAGCAAACGTCTTTTAAAGTCACAAATAAGGAGTCACCGGCTTCATAACATGGTATAAGCAGTGATCATATCGTCAGTAAAGAACTTGATATAGTCACTCACGATAATCATGAACCTCAACATCGAGCATACACAAGCTCCTTTGCTTTTATCGAACTCCTCTCATTGACTGTAATCAAGTCTGTCCAGAAAACCGAAGCTTAAACCTGGCAACGCCTATTGCATTTCTTTAAATCAAGTTTGCGAGCTTGAAGTAAATTTCAATCCCATTGTATTCAACCAGTCGTCGCACAACATAGCTTAACTAACGCCAGTCGTCTATTGCAATCTGCCAAAACAATTCACACGCTGCAGCTCTCACGAGTTATTAACACCGCTCTGTTTTGCCTAACGCGGCATGACCGACCACTACGGCCAACATTTTGTATAGCAACAGCGATTGGCTAGTTGGCGTCATACTGTTGATGAAGCAGCGTATGAGTATGCACAAGCCCAGTATCAGCACATTACGAAATATTTTTGTTCGCCTATGGGACTATCATTAACCGGATGCTGGTTTGGGTTCAAACACTGCCATACAGTACTAATCGTACCTCGCTCGGTAGGTATTTTTCTCTTTTTTTCCTTCCTTCAGAGGGGAAAGTGATTAAAGGTGCTAAATTATATCTCCAAAATTTCTAAATTTCATTCAAATTGAATGCGCCATTTAGTTGACTGGCACTAGGCTAATAAGAAGGCACGCAATCTGATTTAACGATTAACCAATCACGTGCAACCTTCAATTATATAGATGCAATTAATTTCCTACGTAGCACACTTTCACTCGTTTGCTACCTCTGTTTTTAATCGCTCGGTCTCTGCCTACATACATTGACTTTACACGTTGTTTCACTATCACTGCTTTCCTTCAGTCACACAAAATCTTGCTGTTGCGATTCCAGGTGATATTCATACCATTTTTTATTCATCTAATTCACCTAAAGTTGCCAGTCATTTGGTTTTTACGCACATACCATCAGCAACTCATCGTTGCCCTAAACACAACATCCGCCAAATCGTTCTTCTGCTAATCTATTGCTTGACGTGCATTTATATACAGTACTACACAACACACAAAGCAGACCTGTGGAAGGACTTCCAGGCATCTGCCTCTCCTCTGATATTATTTCTATTCCTAAGAATTGCCGGTGAAAGTTTCTCACGGTTCTAAGTAACGTTGCACATCCCACTGGCTGGAGCATTACACCAGAAAATCTGACTTAAAGTTGCATGGAGCCTAGACAAAAAGTTAAACACTTTTTAGACCTATATAGATATTCCTTTATATATATATATATATATATATATATATATATATATATATATATCATGCGAATAATATGATTTCTCGATATTGTAGATTAAAATGTATACATAGAAATAAAATAAACTCTAATAGATGCATAAACATTTATTGGAGTTAACAGTAACAATTATTTTTGCAATAATATTTGAAGCAAGTATGCCATTCTTATTTTAAATAGGCACAGGTCTTCGATCAAATGAGTGAATAAATAAGTTTTTTTTTAATATTTCATTTATATTTATTTATAAAGTTTACTGGGGTCTTCGCTTTCTCTGTGAGTATTCGTTGGATTGTGAGTTAATATCGGCATGCGCGTATATTTTTAAAGACAAGGTTATAATAATCTAAGCTTTTATTTTGGAACAAAGTGACTCTATACACAGAGTTTCAGTTCCAGTAAAATTATCGGTTCAATTAGACTATCGCATTTATATAAATCAAGGTTGCGATCTTGATAAACAAACTAGCCGCATTATATACACAGTATAAACCAAGCATTGCTTAAAGTTGTGAAGTAAATTCATCCAGGAGACCCGTTTCATCCTTAACAGGAACCCTTCAGGTGTCATCCAAAAATTTGCCGTGGATAATACATGAAAAGTTCTCAAAAATTACGAAACCGGTCTATTAAATAAATTGTTTTTTCTACATTATAAAATGCTTAGTTTTTGCTGTCAAATGGGATTGGTGTGTGTATCATGATCACAATCAGGATTTAAATAATTGTTATCAATGCCAGCGCAATAAGTGATTGTTTAAAATTTCACTTTTTTGTTTATGTAAGTGTGAATGTTTGTGCTCAGTATGTTCTGTGTTATGGCAAATTGTTGCTTCTTAATTGTGGTCTGTGTCACTTTATACCACGCTTTTTTATACAGGTTCTGCTGGTAATGCAGATAGCGCTTTTCTTAGTTCACCTCGTTGTCAATCAAGTGTCAATTCGTTGATGCGCTTAACGCTATTTTTATTTCAAAATATATACATATCAAAAGGAAATGGAGCCTTTACCTTATTTTTTCGTACCTGTGCATCATTAATCTTCTGACTGTTTTCGCACAATGCAGATTTCAACATGGATTCATATTCCGCAGTCAACTTTGTTTTGTATTCTTCAAGCTCAATTGCCTGCTGGGCCACGGAATCTTTCATTTGAATCTCCATTTTGGCGATCTTTATTTAAGAAAAATTATCGTAGAAATTGTCGTCAAATAGCATATCAATAAAAAAAACATCCCTAAAAATAGAAAAATTATTTTGCAATTCAGAAAGCACATAAATAAATTTATGGCACATTCAATGGGTTTTGAAAACTAAATTATTCAGTTTTAAATCGTTTTTCTTTTTCATGAGAACAGTTTTGTGTAAAAGTATATAAACATAAGGTGCAAATAATATTAGGAAATAACAATAATGATAACTTTTAGCCTCAAATCAAAAGCTGGCCGGTGCTTCATATTTTCTTAGAGTCCACCGGAAATTGATATCTTAAGTCATACTTTGATTCACGAGTATCACGAGAACCTAGCAAAGCACGCCTAGTTTCGCCACCCGTTTTTGCTAAAAAATACGATAAATCTTGATCACTTATATTTGTTGTTCAGCGCACCTTAAACCAAAATAAAATCTGTTCTTTAGTTATTAGAACGCTAAAGCTATTGCCCCGGAGAGCCAATTAGTTTAAGAATTTGTTATTTCTTCCTTTCAGCTAGTGCATAAAGTCATAATTGATTTTCCTCCTTAATGCAAGATGACTAGATTCAGACAGGACTGCTGTAGCTATGGTCTTAAGCAATTGGAGTGTCATACCATTTTGAAAGATTAATTTGGAATGTGATCTTTTATAAAATCCATAGTAACCTTTCCATCTGAAAAAAAAGGAATTTTATCAGATAAAAGGATTTTTTTAAATTTTCTTCTCCAGTATCTAAAACTGAACACATATATGTATGTGTGTGACACCTATTATTATCTTTGTAGACTTAGAATGACAATATTATGACTCGCCAGCTATATGATAGGACACACATCATAATAAAAGTAAGTCCTAAGATAAATTCCTTATTATCTAATATTGTGTCGAGTCCAGAAAGTATAAGTAATGATTTCCCACAACTAAAAGTTCTTTGTTCCCCTAGATTAACAAAATGTTCAAATAAGCATGCCCGGATCCAGCTAAAATTAGTTATCGTGTAAAAGAAAAGAATTGCAACAAAAAAAGACTGTTCTAGAAAAATGACACAAATAACTAAAATGAAGAAAATAAGTAATTTAGCATTATAAACATCAATAAACATAAGTGACAGAATAACATAGTGTTCTGTATAAGCAGTAATAAAAGTGTCCCTAAATAAGACCTAACTGAAGTACTTCCTACAATGGTCGTGCTATATATATATCATTGAAAGGTAAAAATTAGAAAATTCAAACGTACGGAGAGTTTTAAAGAAATATTACAACTAATCTATTTCTTGTATTACCTCCAGATTATCTCAATGCCCGAATATGATTATTTTGCTTGCATAAATCAAGCTGCAGTTCTTTTTCCAAATGTTAACCTATTTCTGTTATTGCATCTATGAATTATTTTAAATGCCACGTCTATAGAACATACGTGCGAGGTTTCAATAATACGTTTCACTATGGCAGATTTGTATTCACTAATTAATTCGGAACATGATTTTCATTTTCAATGTTCGTTCATTCGACTAATTAAGCAACTAGTCGATCAACCTATGTAGCAACTTGCGCATTTATATTGGTAAATTATACTTCCTGCCCACATAAACTGCCTTTTCTCTCTAATTACTGGTTAAGGAAATGAGTTACCATAAATAATACTCGTAATTTAGCTGCATTATTTGTGCACGTTAATGCCTATTCAACTTTCTTCTGTACTGTGCTCGAAAATTAATCCTCATTAAATGGGATGATTCGGTTTAATCGCTTTCTTTTCTAGTCCTTAATATGTTTGATTTCCCCTTTTAATAGTTGACTCAATCAGTTATTTAGTCTAGCCAATACACATTATACAGCTTTGAGACTTGCTAATATTCGTCGCCATTTGAATATAGATTAAACAATTTGACAATTCTTGAAAAACAGCCGCGAACTGTTGAAATAATTTGAATGACTCGAAACTGCTATTATGCAAATAATGTGCATACCAGAATGGATAACAGTAAGATACAATACAATTTATTTCTAGCTCGAAAACTTGATAATTATAAAATAAGTTTTTAATTGGATAACAGTAATTTGTTAGTTTTAATTTACCACTACTACCTTGCTGTTCTAACACATGCAAGAAAGGCAGGCGGTCGTCTGTCTCACGCTTTAACGCAAGAAAAATTGAAGAAGTTTTTGTGATTGCGTCACGTGTTTACTGCGCACTTTGACTTAGGTCACTCTTTTATAAAATGTTTTCAAGATGAAATAGCAAAATCCTAGTTAGCTCTTGAAATGAGGGTCACACATTACTACACCATCAACCTGTTTATGGATGCTTCCATTAGAACGAAATTGTACAGCTTTCGTGAATAAAAAAATAATTTTGCGTTGCGTATGACCTTCGAGCAGAGAGGGTAATTTATTTTGGGTCTTCGCTTCAACTATATTGTCAATTATCTCTTCAATTAGAAACTGTTTACATAACGATTTAACATCAAAAGAAACAATGATCTTGATTTAACATTTTTATTTTGCGTATGTTGAATAACTCAAAGGCATCGGAAACCGAATAATTACTTATTATTTCGTGCAAGGGTTTCAGAACACGGACTAACCATTTAGCCAATAAATGGAACGGAGAATTGATTATTGATAATATTTGTCTCATAGGACAACATGGAGTGTTTTTATTAGTCCGTATCAAATACACTGGCATCAATTAAGGTGTTAATTTCACTTCTAACATTGCGCTTAAATTTGACTATTTCATCTTGATTACCCCTTTGAAGTGTAAATTTTTTTATTGTCATTCAACACAATCTCCATCAGTTGTATGTAGTCTGATTTGTCCATTATAGCAACGCCCTCGTCTACATCAGCGCGTAGTATTTTAATATCTGCATTTTTGCTGATATCTGCAAGGTCATTTAGGCATTGCTTTTCCAACGTCTGCTGTTCTGTGCATTTGAACGATTTAATATCTGAGGCCTGTTTAGCTAAAGTAGTTATATACCGGTGTTTATAATCAATGCAAGTATGTAGTAGCTGTTGCAAACCTATTAACAAATTAGTTCAGTTATGACCAGAAGGATAAGCCAAAGGCAGCATGGACGGAAAGTATAATCTCATGCACATTCGTTTCGTGCTTACTGGCGACTCATCAGTAGGAGCCGGTATTACGCCCTTTAACCACTATATATTTGGTCGAAGAATGTGGAATAATAGGGCAGTACAATCTCCTAGATGAATGTGTAAACCTGCAGTAGTGAAGATAACATCATATCAATTCTCGAAAATGCGACATCAACGCTAACTAACTCTATATAATATATATACCGAGTCTGTAAATGATACGAACACTATGGCTATTGTGTCAAAAACCGATACCAACATTATAGTACTGAAAAGGTACATGGTACTAACACTATGGCTGCCGAGTAGGTACATGGTAGCAACATGAAGGACATCAATGTCTGCTATAGTACACCGAAATTGAGAATTACAACTATTTCTGAACATCTGTCAATCCAGTAAATCCATACACTCTGGCCTTGATCGATATCAGTTATCACATTTCGCGGTAAGCATGACATCATTCAATTCAATATATAACAGTTAAATACTGTTTGTTGCAGAGAATTAATATATATACAAGTATGTATTAGGTGTTATAATCAATGCTTGTATGCTCGATGTCGGCTGTTTGTTCAAAATGCAATTCAAATTCTGCCTTAAAATCAATAGCACTTTTATCTGAAGAATGATTTCCATAGGTTAAACCCATTGATAGTGCTACCATTGTTATCTGATCGACCTTTATCTGTGACAGGTTAAGCCCACTTTTATAAATATCCGTCTGTACTAAATAGATTCTTTTATCTGATAAAAGTTATTCCAATTTTTGCACATGAAGAGAATATAAATGTCTGCTTGGTGTATAATGCGTCCTAAGTAATTTGAAAGACAGCCTTTACTGGTACGTGTTTAACATTTACGTCAACCAGAATGATAAAATATTTCAAGAGCTATCCAATTTGGGATTGGCCTTAAGCAAAATTTTTAAACCGTAGTTATTGGCCCTCATTTCGATACCAAGTTAGTTTAAGTCAGCGTTGAAAACAGAGCCGTATGCAGATAATGCCAAGTTTAAACAGCTAAAAATATGGCATCAAGATTGGCAATTTCAATTTTAATCCGAACCGTTTGGTTTTGAACTCAAATTCCGGCACAAAAAGTGGTATATTTACGCAGAGTATGACTCAGTGCGCCGTGGGGATAGGATGGCGACATGCCTATGTATTCAAATAGATGACGATCTAGTAATCAGGTGATATTTATTAGCTATAACCTATTCGAAGACGACTTTATCTACATTTTATTGAGTAGACATTTAAGTGGCCTTGTTTCTGTGTGTTATACAAGTATTTGTCATCATATAGGCTAAATCTCCATTTTCACGAATCATTCTTCTTCCATGACTCATTTTTAATTATTTTTATCTTTAATTATTTATAATAATAATTTATATTATATCATTTTCTTCTTTTCTCGTATTTTCATGCAGCAATAAAACAACAGTTGTACGTTTTCTTGTATTGCATTTAGTAATGATGATAATGAAGATGATTTTGATGACGATGATGATGATAATGATGATGATGATGATGATGATGATGATGATGATGATGATGATGATGAATATGATGATGGTGGTGATGCTAATGACGCTGATGATGACTATAATGGTATTGAATATGATGATGATATTAATGACGATGATGAATATGATGATGATGATGATGATGATGATGATGATGATGACGATGATACCTATTATGATTTTGATAATGACGATAGTGATGATAATCATGATGATGAATGTTAGCTATCAATGTAAGCTTCCATTAAATTTACGTGATCATTATTTTTTAGAAACTATGTGGCCGGGTAAGCTCCGCACAAATATTATTGTTGTAAAAAGGCGAGTTAAGCAGACGACTCCCCTCAACTTTCTTTAATTTCAGCCGTCGGTGCGCACAAAGGTATCTAGATCAATTTTGGAAAAAAGATAAGCTAGTGCAAGAAGACCTTATATTGTTCAAGCATACGCCCCTAATCGTTAATAATGGGCGGAAACAGAAACGCAAATTGAACGCTACTTCTAGGTTTAATGAGCTGTGCAAGATGTTTTTGTGTATAAGACAGTACAGTCTCCAACGGGCGGTGTTTTTGAGCGATCAAACTTTATTGCGCTAACAATCGCAAGCATTGTAGACAGTGTTAAATTAACGTATTAGTTATTTAGTGAAATCGATCGCGTAGCTCTCCGAGTTGAGATTAACAGTTTTATGGGAAATCGTAATTTTGCTAAATTTCACAACAATTTTTCGAATGCCAAGATGTTAAAAAATAATCTGCATCAGACCATTGTCGGGATTTTGAAAACTGGAATATTCGCAACCGAGTATGAACGTGCTCTCGCGTGAGCCATTAGTGCCAGCATTATGCTGTGCGTGATTAGAAGCCTGATGAAGGTACTAGAAATGAGATACCGAGCTTCAGGACGAGGGGACAACTGAAACCCCAGCCACTACGAAGACGAACTCACTGCGTACTTGGAAACGGGGATCAATCAATTTTTTGCAGAAGTGATAGTGCAAATCTGCCATCCACGATAAAAAACCGTAGATACTCTAAATTAACGAGAATGCTTATACAGCAGATTAAATAAACTTTTGCTGTTTCAGTTTTCTCTATCGCTCATTAGCATTGCTTGAAAACTGTTCTTTACATTTATGTTTAGTGGTCGTTTTGTCGTATAAACTAGCATAAGTTGTATAACAGGCATCCGAGAAATTACTGTTGTTTTATTTCTTTCAGTAAATATTAAGGGCTGCATGTTCAATTTAAAATATATACTAACATTTATCGTGGTTCTTTGACATTTTAACAAAACAGACTTTCGTTTTTGTATTGAATAAACCAGGACTCAAATTACTCTTTCGGAATTCGGAACAGCGCTGTGGTAATGGATTTACTGTCCAGTCAATGTCTGCTTGTAATATGTTTTCCTTTTTAGAATTACATCTACCTGTAAATTTTTAATAAGTCATAGACAAGAAGCGCGTTAGACTGAAGTTGTTCACGCTGGAAAATAAACTGAATTTGATGGTCCATGTTATTAAAATCTTGAAGCATATCATTTTTTTCTAATTATTCATTTAATATTATTATTATGAAAGAGTTATTCAGCACACCTCAGATATTGATGACGGAATTTTTGCAAAAGCGGTTGTAGTTTTGCCGTTAACCGATAAAATATGTAGAAATCAGCCAGTGGATTCTAAAACAGACTGCCTATCGCCATTCCATCGGCTTGTGTGTAATAGATTTCTGACGCGAATTAATTCTTTTTTTATTCTTGACATTGAGAAAATTCACTTTATTCACAGAATCAAAAGTGTGCGAACCCAATTGTTTTACATTTAACTTTCTACCAGCTATAGGATTTTTTCAAGTTTGTCCGGCAGTTTGGGTTGTGCAGTGTTGATCATTTACATAATTTGGCCTAAGTTGCTCGTTCCCACTAGTTGGTGTACCTTCGGCCTGCCGAAAATTTTGGCCGCGTGTGTGGTAATTGGTTGGGTTTAGTTGAAAAGACGTATGACATCATCAATATCATTAGAGTTGGCGTCGTTTGTTATTGCTGATTTGCTTCTCATACATTTTTAATCGCACGCTATATTGAATCCTCGATAATTCATTACGAGTAATTATTTACTTGATACGTTTTAATATTCACTCCTTATCAAGAATAATGCTCAAGTGACCGCTCTAAACATTGGTATTCACAAGAAAAATAACTGAAACCTTTCTAATTTTATTCGTCCCATTTTGCAAACACGATCCAAGAACTGCATCAATTACCATAACGGTGTCTTAATTTCACAAATGCAAACAATGATGCGTAATTTATTTTGCAGTATAGGGAGAGCCTGATGTAAAGAATTTTAATCCCAAAAAATTTCGGTACTTAAAAAAGTTTTATTATAAACCGATTATTCCGAACGTTTGATGCATGAAGCATAAACAGCCGAAAAAAACCATAGAGCCGTAGCTAACAAAAAGTCGATATATGTGTGTATACTTTTAAGAAAAGGACACATTTTACAAAATATTTAATGCAATAATTAAGAGATATCCCATTTATCGTAGTACACAGATGATAAATGGTTTAGAATAAAATGCCTTCTTTGCATATATGTAAAAGATAAACTTGTAAATAAACAGTTGAATTAGGGAAAATAGGACAATTGTACCGTCTTTTTTTCCACATTCCTCCCACAAATATATTGTGGTTAAAGGGCGTAATACCGGCTACTACTGATGAGTCGCCAGTAAGCACGAAACGAATGCGTACGAGATTATACTTTCCGCTCATTATGACTTTGGTTTATCCTTCTGGTCATATCTGGACTAATTAGTTAATAGGTGCACAACATCTAATACAAAATTACATATATATTATTTCTCTGCCACAAACAGTATCTAACTACTATTAGGCGTCGGAGAAGACACTGTTCTTTAATTTTTGGAGTAAATGTTTCAGATTATGTGACTGCACTGAAGGGTATGCTGAAATACATCATGTTTAGTTGGGCAATATTTCAGTGCTTTTTCTCAGTGTATAATCTCTATATTTGCTTCAACAAGCCTTCCGGGATAACCGTTTCAAATAGCGTATTTTTTTGAGTACCGACTGTTCTTGCCATTTAAGTTATGCTACAATCGTTCTATATTAAAGCAAATGTTTAATTGATTAAATATAAAAGCAGTGATGTTCCACGTGTAGAATAAAAAAATATGGCTTATTTCAATGTCTTTCGCCGACTGGCTAAAAACAATGGAATTGGTGTTTACTTCAAGCTCACAAACTTGATTTAAAGAACGTTTACCACCACATACGCAATCATTGATTATTTAATTGTATTACCTATATATATATATATATATATATATATATAAATATATATATATATATATACATATATGGCAGAGCTGCAAAATTTAATGTTCGTGACTGCATAGAAATTGTGCAGCCGACATTTAAAGACATGTCCAATATGTGCCCGACTACACAGAGATGAGAGCTGCATATCTAATTTTGCTATTCATATATATGCATTGCGGTTTGACCCACACTAGCCAGTTTGCCGTCGAGCTCTGACGATGATTATGGAATGATGAAACGCGTTAATACGTGTGACTGACGGTAGTTTTGCTATGTTGTTCGACAGCTGGTTACATACAATGGTATTGTTGTTTACTTCAACCCCGCAAACTTGATTTAATGAATTGTTAATATCACCTGCGCAAGTATTGATTGTTTTTTTGTATTATCCAAATATATATGGCAAAAGCTGCTAAAAGTCGTTAGTGGCTGCATAAAAATTGTGCAGACAAAATTTCCAGTCGTGTCCAAAGTATTCGAGACTAATAGAGGTGAGAGCCGCATATCTAATTTTGCTTTCCTTATATATTCATTGCGGTTTGATACACTCCAGTCAGTTTTCCGTCTTACTCTGATGATGATCATGGAAGATCTAAACGCATCAATACATGTGACTGACGGAAATTTTGCTGTGGTTCGACGACTGGTTAAATAAAACGGGATTGGTGCTTACTTTAAGTAAGCAAAATTTATTTAAGGAATTGCTACCACCACCCGCGCAATCTCTGACTGTTTAAGTGTATTACCTAAAGCTAATACTTGTTTGTACTAGAAAAGGTGTTAACAAAATAAATGAAATGGTAAGTTCAAGGTAATAGAACAGTCCAACGTCGTATTGGTATAAAGATGCAGTAGTTGCTAAATGTGCTATATAGTTCGTACGGTTCGATTATTAAAGAAGAAAATTCGAGAACATTTTTTAATAATTACAACTTACAAAGGATTGGACATTTGCACGATAGCGGAAAACATTTGTCATAAAAATCACATTCCAAATCACGCTGATTTCCGGATGTTTTGCGAAGCACGAAACCAAGTATAATATATGTATGCTTATTTATATACGTGTGTATATTTTATACTTTATGACTATTTTTAATATGAATCCGGCTAAAAAAATGTGCATGAAATAAAAATGGAACAGTGGACACAAGATTGCCCAATACGCTTTAAAACTACACTTTCTTTCTATTTTTCTTATCCGGAAATACTATGTGATAAATTTCAGTGATAAAAATACAGGTAAAATGTCTCCAAACGCTCGAATGCTCGAAATGAGAGAACCTGAAAGAATCCCACTTGCACCGGTTTATCCTATTCATCAGTAAAAAAATGAAAGAAAATGTTAAAATCCAGAAGAAACGCTTTGAATTGAACACCAAAATATAAATGCATTTTACTTTTCACTAGAAACAGCAAAACTCAACTATGATCGAACGAGCAAACAAAAATAACATTTAAAGTAAGCATGAACGAACGGTATATTCCTATGTGCAGATTCGTTTCGTGCTTCCTGGCGACTCAAATGCTGATGTCGGTATAACGCCCTATGCTCACTACATATTGTGATAAGGAATCTGGGACAATTGGACAGTACAACATTCTGCCGCATTCCTTACCCAAATATATAGTGAGCATATGGCGTAATACCGGAACATACGCTAGTAGGCACGAAATTAATATGCACAAAAGACTATACCTTCCATTCTTGCTGACTTTGATTTTTCCTTTTGATCCTATTTTAACTAACTTGTTAATAGGGGCGCAACATCTAATACACAATTGCATATTTTGCATTATTTGTTCACCGGACAACATTGAAGTAGAGCTAAATTTGCTTCGCGAAGCGTTGAGAAATAATGGCTATCCGGACTGGTTCATCGAATACAACTTGAGGCAACGCAACAAAATCGAGGCCAATTTGGAGGAAAATCAAACTCCCCAGATAGTAACGCTTAGTGTTCCCTTTGGAGGTGATCTTCCAGCGAAAATCTTCAAACGAAAAGTAATTCGAGCGACAAAAGCACAGTTTCCATCAATACAGGTGAGAGTGGTGTTCAACACAACAAAACTGATGCGCACGAATGAAAAAGATAGCCTCTCTGTGACGTCAACACCTTTGTCTGTATACAAATTTCAATGTACCTGCAATGCTCAGTACATCGGCAGATCAAAAAAGAGGCTCGAAACTAGAATAAATCAGCATCTCCCTCAAAAACTATTAAAGAGGGGTGCAGCTCCTGCACAAAAATCAGCAATTTGCGAACATGTACTACTCACAGGTCATGCTGTTAGTAGTAACAATTTTTCAGTTCTCTACAAGGCAAAAACAGAGAAAATGCTTCTGGCTTCTGAAGCTATTGCAATTAATAAGCTGAAGCCCTGCTTAAACGTGCAGAAAATAATTCAAAAAGAAATTAAATTGGACTGGAACAAAGACATAACTGACATGCCTTTAAAAATAGCCAACGCTTCGCAAAATACAACACATATATCAATTACGGACGCAATTACAATGAAAGCGATGACACACCAAATGACGTTACGCAAAAGGAGTGGTCTAAATTGCGCAAAACAAAGGCTAGCATAACGAAGAGGAGATTGGTTACGACAAATGTACAGTGGGATTGGATGAACGAATATACTAACGAATCCAGAACAATGGCTGTAGATACTGGTAGAAATAAGATTTATTAATAAATGTTATTCCATGGAGTACGTTGTTTTGTTCTTATATATATATATATATATATATATATATATATATATATATATATATATATATATATTTATGCATATATATATAGATATATATATATATATATATATATATATATATATATATATATATATATATATATACGCTCTCACAACAAATTGTATCTAAATATTATACATTTAATGTAAACAATTAAATGATAAAGGTTATACCTTGGCAAAAGCGTCATCTCTATCCTGGTTAGACAATTTCAACTCGCAACATTTACTCGTTAGTTGAGTATTGACGGCAGCTAGCTCAGCGGTAAGCCGTTGCGTTACGTTATTGGCTTCAATCTGCAAATTGTGCTTCTCTTGGAAATGCTGCTCATTTCGGCAAGTCATCTCATCGTTTAGTGAAAGCAATTTACTATTGGCGTTGGCCAGTTTTGCGCTAGATTCTTTCAAAGCCTGCTGACAAATTGTCAGCTCTACCTCGGAGTTTCGCAGCTGCAATTTTATAAACAGTAAATTTTAGTATGTTAAAGCTAGTTATCCGATAATGCGTGTTAGACCATAACGTCCTCAACAGACAGACTACCCGAAAACATTGCAGCTTATAACATTATTAATATATTTCGCAGCCAATTATATTCATGGGCGTTGGTTACCGTAAGTCCTAGTATGCCTTACCTTCTATGCCAGTATGAGTCTTGTTAGAAATAGAACAACTGTCATTCCATGTCACTTGGCATGTTTACGGCAGTAGCATATACGAAGAAAAAATTGAAATTTTAGTTGTGTAAAACAATAAATTATGCAGATAATCCTAACAGTCAGTAATATATCATTATCAATTTAAACTATCATTGACACGTATTAACAAGGAATTTATGTATGCGTTCGGGTGCACAAATATTCATAAGGAAAATACCTGTAGTAGAAAGGCATTTAAGGAATGTAATTATTTTAAGTATCGAGTGCAATGTTGAAGAAGCTTTAAAAAAAGAGAGGCGGGTGTATTAATGGATAAAAATAATCTGTTTAAATTTCAGTAATTTAAGAATTTGATGAGGCTTGTAAGTGTAAATTTCATTTTAATCTTGATCGGTATGAAAATAACTGGAACCAAATAAAATTGATTAATCGAATGCGGAAATGGCTCGAACATTAAATAGGGTGCAAAAAACACTAAAACGCGTTCACAAATGCACATGTACAAACGTTGCGAGGTTTAGTGACAGTTTAAGAAATTTAACTTCTACTGTTAAATTTGACGAATTAGCAAAAAATTATTTCAATCATATAGAGTTAGAGGAATTTGATGTTAATCTAAGTAAAACATCACAAACATCGTACAAGCAAGAAATTTTAACGACAATACATAATCATATACAGTTTAATGTATCACAGCTGTAAAATCATAAAAGCCGAATTTTTATGAAAATATAGATTTTAATTTCGAATACGAATAGCAAAATATCGGTTAAGCCAACCAAAAAACAAAATTGAGATTAAAACTCATCAAAACGGACCAGATTGATAATTTCTTTAAAAGTGCCGCGTGCCAAAGACGTTGATAATTACATAACTTATCAATTCTCATCTGCTAATCGCATTTATATATAGCAACAATATTCGCGCAGGTAAGCCTAATAATATAATGAATAGCTCCAATTAATTAACTACTGGCTGTTGTTTAATGCCTTATTTATATAATCTATTTTATAGCATTTTGAAAATTATAAGTTCATAATACATTCGCCATGTAAATAAACAAAAATTAATTTCATCGAGTAAGGCTATATTACATCTATATTCTATATTCAAATATTTGAAAAATGTACTTATGAAAAATATTATTAACCCAAGTTCGCTGATTTGAAATGAACAATGTTGCAAACATTTTACTCAACCAGACAAACAAAACAGAAAAGCCGGTGCCATTTAAAGAAATATTGGAAAAAAATATCCAAATATATAACACTTCGATATATAGAGACGAAGAGCTGTTCGATTATTTATAATTTTGAGTTCTCTTACTTTTGTGTTTTAGTAATGGAAATTGAGAAGAAAATAATGTTTTGAATCATAACTTTATACTTATGCGTGTTTATGCAAAAAAATTGAAGAAGGCCATTTATTAAAGGATCAGAGTGAAGTCCAGGAGGATTTCCAGCTGTATTTTAAAACCAGGAAATTAAAACGAATTACGTATTGCGGAAGCAATCAACGCCTCAACATTTGTCTTAACAGGTAAACTAACAGAAATGCTTTGTACCAAAAAATTATATATATACTGGTGAATTTTGTGCGTGCGTAAGTCTGCGTATTAGCATCACAATTCCTGTTCAGTCTATGCACTAAATCCAACTTATTCACATTTAATTTTTAAAAGCAACTACATATAACATGAGCTCTTGCAGTCGAGTTAAGTTTGAGCTTAAACAAAATGAGCATGTTAAATTTTGTTGCATGAATTAATGCTTCAATGCACAACGGTGTAATTACGTGCACAAGTTTGTCACAGTAAGGATACATTAAAAATGCCTATATTTTTTCTTATAATTTCGGCTATAATGTTTTTATTCATTACGTTTTCTAAATGAAGATCTTTATTTCATTTACAAGATCATTTCGATAACATAAATCATAAAACGAACACACGAAATCAGCTGAACGGGTCACGTTTACACTTGAACGAGTAAAGCTTGTAGAATGAAAGATTTGACCACATTTTCAGAACAAAGCCGTGAAAAATTTACCGCTACCCGGCGAATAACTGTCACAAATCTCATCGGCGATCTTCGCTAAAACTGAAGAGTGGCAATATGAATATGATACCATTACCCAAAATATTTTTAAACTTCCAAGCAAAAGGCATTATAATGATAATTATAAGAAGAAAGGTTTTTATTCATTCAGTTATGAAAAATTGTTAAAACATGTTTCCTTTGACGATTCCTCAATATACTTCCACTTTAAATAGTTTAGAATAAGCACTTCTGCATTAATAGTTCATATTATATCAAATTTATTTGATTGTATACTAGAACTAACTGTTTTTGTAAAGATTTCAGTGTATTTAGGACAAGTTAGGCTACACTCATGTCACAACAGCTCTGTTATAACAGTTAAATACTGTTTGTTGCGGAGAACTAATATATATGCAAGTATGTATTAGGTGTTGCGCACCTAGTAACAAATTAGTTCAGTTGTGACCAGAAGGAAAGTATAATCTCATGCAAATTCGTTTCGTGCTTACTGGCGGTACAATCTCCTAGACGAATGTGTAAACCTGCAATATTGAAGCTAACTTCATATAAAGTCTACGACAATGCGACTTCAACGCTAACTCACACTATATAATATATATACCGAGTCTGTAAAGGATACTAACACTATAGCTATTGTGTTAGTAACTGATACCTTTTTTGAAATCGATGAGTACCGGATACTAACACTATGGTTTCCGAGTCAGTACATGATACCAACCTGATGGATATAAATTTATGCTAAAGTTCACCCAAATTGAGAATTACAACAATTTCCGAACACCTGTTACTCCAGTTAAACCATACACTCTGGCCTTCATCGATATCAGTTATCACATTTCGCGGTAAGCATGATATCATTCAATTCAATATATAACAGTTAAAAACTGTTTGCTGCGGAGATCTAATATAATATATAAGTTTTTAGACCAAACAGGAAAATAAAGATAGGTGAGATTAACACTGTCAAAATCGCTTACAAGGAAAGGGTGATCTAGTGGTCAATTACAGCCCAAACATAACAATAAATGCCATTGTTTTTCTGAAGTTAAATAGTAGTATATTATTAATTAAATCACGGTTGCGATATTGATATAAACACCTGTCCCATTATGTACATTCATTTGTCAGTATAAGCAAAGCGTTGTGTTATGTTGCAAAGATAATTCATCCAGTGGACCGATTTCGTCCTTATTGGGAACTCATCAAGTACTGTCCAGAATTTGCAGCAGACAGGGCTCGAATCTGGATACTTTTGTTTCGGATTCTGCGGCAGGGTGAATAGACTGCCTTATTACATTACACCACACTTAGCAGTATGTCATGCTGGTATAAATCCACATAATTGTAGTAACTTTTAGTTTAAATACCACGAATCAATATATTTTTTAAATCACGATAAAGAGCTTGAGATAAACACTAATTCCAACAGCATAGAAATATTATCGTCAGTCATACATCCTCATATTATTTTTTTCTTCAATACTACATGAATTATCGTATTGCTTTGGTAATGAACACAGAAGTTCGAAATTGAACAGTACGTGTTGTTGAAGATAGTATCATTATGTTGTGAAACTAGTTACAAAAAAACATTTTACCTCCAGCTATTTAACCCTGCAAATTTAGCTGTAAAGCCTCTTATTAGCTGGCTAAGGCAATTAAAGGACTATTGTTATTGTTTCTAGAACTCACATAAAAATATTATAGTATAACAACGAATACCTCTATTATGTTAAAATCTTTAAATTAATCGGTATTGTATCAGATAAACATTATGCCAGTTTTTAATGTTCAGCTTATTTCAGCATTTTTAAGATCTAAATAACGTTATCCACAGCATTTATCGTATTGCGCAAGAAAAGTTTAGGCTTTCATCTCAGGCTAACAATACAATGTCTCTAATGACAATCGCACACTAGTATGACTTTTCTGATTACGCCTAAAACTGACTGCTAAACGCAATTTATAGACACGGTAAATTTAAGCATAATTTATCATAAATGTAATATATTTCTTTTTTTGTTGCATCTGTAAAAGCATTATCAATTAAAGAAAACATGATGACGCTCATATGATGTTCATAGTTTTAATTTTTGAATCATTTTTTTTAAGAAAAGGATATAATTGAAATGCTTTAATCAAAATCATGGTCTACCGCTACTTCCAGTGAATCATTAAAAAGTCCGCAATTTCGATCAATTGTTTGAGAAAATATTTAGGTTAACAACGTATCTTTTGTTAATAGCTCTCAGCAAGACACTTTGCATGATTAACTTGAAAAATTACAGATAAAAGTAAAAATATACGTACCTTATATTCTGACCGCTCACTTACGTAAAATATCTGCCTGAGTAACGAAAGTGCTATAAACTGACTAATATACGCAATTCGTAAAATTAAATTTTTCAGGACGAAAGGTTTTGAACTTTTACGTAAAGTATGCAAGCACACAATTTATCAATCGTAAGCTGCGATGTCACGTCACAACGACAATTACTAAACTCTTATATTCTATTCCTTTAAAAATTAATGTGTCAAGTTTCCATTCAATAACGCAATATTTCTAAAATTAAAATGAGAACATGAATGGGATGAAAACGAATTTTGCGGGAAAAATCTAAAAAGGATCAACAGGTCTACTTCTGTGGCGTCCATACATAGTTGAAAAAGAAGATGCTATTTGTCTTGGCTTATCTACATCATTAATCTCAAGAAAATTAGGCATTGATCAATTTTGAAATTTCCTCCATTACTAAATGGCCTACCTAGATGTACAGGTGTGCAAATGTTTGGAGATTTAACACACATAAGTCTAAATTCGGAGGATTTCAACTACATAAATTTTAAAATCAATTGATGATTTCAGGCAAACAAATGCTTTTTGGACTAGTTGAATAATATCAGCGTTAGCCTATCATCTTGCCACACCAAAGTTTGTGCTCGATGTCAGAAGCCAATTTAATACGTACTCGAAACATATTCACGATTAATATTACCAATAGACATTAATGAATAAGACATATAACGATCGTAAAAGTGTGCGTGGCAAGACATCTAAACTTGTTACAGAAGTGATCATAATTTTTCATCATCCTCATAATCACAGAGAAAAATAAAACATCATTTTATAATTAGTATGCACTGCCACAAAACTATAAGATAAAAAAATAAATATAATATTATAATAAAGTAATAGTAAAATAATGTGAATAATAATAGCAATATCAATAAAAAAGAATATTATTTGTAAAAGGATAATAATAATTATACAGATATTATTACTACAACTACTACTTCTGTTACTATTACGAACACCAACATTACTACTACTACTACTATACTACTACTACTACTACTACTACTACTATTACTATTAACGATAGTAATATCAGTAATAATAATGATAATATTGATAGTAGCAGTAGTAGTAGTAGTAGTAGTAGTAGTAGTAGTAGTAGTAATGATGATGATGATGAGGATGATGATGATGATGATGATGATGTTGATGTTGATGATGATGATGATGATGATGAAGATGATGATGATGATATCAATAATAATTAAAAAAATATTAATAAAGAAGAATAATTAATTGAGGAGGGGATCTTACAAAACGTAGATATCTACTTAGGCAACACACTGAAATCAGGCCACACAGAATTCCACACGTAAAAACCTAGTTTTTCTTCTTCAAGGCAAGCGACATCGGAAATGCATGAATATTAATGGATGTAGATCCTGCACTAAGCCTTCACGCGATTCTTCTTAAAAATTTTCATTAAAAGAAATTAATGTTCCCGGTAGAAAAAATAAATTGGAATTTTTGCGAAAAAAATAATATGTAAAACGGGGTGTCACAAAAATTTAATCGGGAAACTATAGTTAATTATGAATACACAGAGGAACAGCAATTACCTCTTCCAGATTGCACCGGATACGAATTAGAAATTAAAAGTCAAAATCTTAACACCTAAGTTGGAATTAAAACGG
Organism: Eudiplozoon nipponicum; assembly: GCA_029291075.1. Taxonomy (NCBI): domain Eukaryota; kingdom Metazoa; phylum Platyhelminthes; class Monogenea; order Mazocraeidea; family Diplozoidae; genus Eudiplozoon; species Eudiplozoon nipponicum. The sequence continues at coordinate 46,948 of JAQBSW010002825.1, forward strand.
TGCATTGCTTTTCCTCGTATATGCATAAAAATTACTACAGTTTGACACAAGTAAACGTAACAAGTATACAAGAAATTAATTTATTTATTCGCTCTCTGAAATTTTTAAAAGAAAAAAACTAGATAATGGGTAGTCCATCAATATCATGTTCCATATTTAAAATAAAAACTTGAAACTAATAAAGGGTAAGTGTAAAAATGATTTTTATAAACTTTGATCTATTTTAAGAATAATTACTGATTTACTTGGTAGTTGTTTATCTGTTTTTAGGTTCTAAGACTTGATTTACTTTCTTAAACAATTTACAAGTAAGGGAATGCCAATTCACGGCCTTAAACTTTTCCTCATACAGCGCCATTTTAATTTGCCTATCTTCATATATATTCACAAGAATGTAACATTTGCACTTTTGTTAATACACTCATAAGTGGCCTTCATCATGACGTTATTCTTGATTCGGACAAAACATGTGATACATTCTACACTTGCAAGTTCATTGAGTTTCCTATAACGTAATAAAAAAAACTACTTCAAAATTTACACCTATCACAATGTTAAATAAATAACAAAAACAAAAAGTTTCTTATTGATTATTGCTACGCGGATGATCGGATATAAAAGCCACTAGTGTCAGATAGAAAAATTATTAAAAAATCTTTACGGCGAAAAATAGATTGCTCTGCTCCGATCTGTAGAGTATATCGATATATCAATATATATATATATATATATATATATATATATATATATATATATATATATGTATTCCAAATATATTTTTGAGGTCTCCTATCTCCTTTTCAACTGCTATTCTCATCGAAGTATATTGCTTTATTGTAAAGGCATTGAATTCAATCTCCATCAACCTTTTAAGTTGACGATCGGGTGATTGAAAAGTTCTCACAGTGTCTTGCAGTTTTCATTGGTTGCCCTCGATGAAATTTCACAATAGGCGGGCTATAATTTTATTGGTCGGGTTCTGGTTATTTGTTCTGCACTGCTTGAAATTTTTTTGCATCAAATATGACTGCAGAGCCCATTTGAAGAAATCTGACCTTCCAGATGTTCATCAGTCACAAAATTGGCTACAACATTAGTGTTTAGTTCCATACGGATAAAAGTCTAATTCCGCTCTTTATTAATCTTTCTAATGTCCATTTCCTTTGAATATTACACAGTATATACTTTAGGATGAAAAAACTCAATAAAGAATTGTACAATAATCGAATTATTTAGAGAATTTTCAACTGCAAATTACATTCATGTAATTCTAAAAAAATTAGGCCTACATTTGATTACGTGAACAGGAACTATTAAACAAACAATGATTGCGAGTGTGGTCACATGCACGTGTGGCTGACGGTAGTTTTGCTAAGTTATTAGACGACTGGTTAAAAAAAAGGGATTGGTGTTTATTTCAAGCTAGCAAACTTGATTTAAAGAAAGATAACTTATCTGATCTTCACGTTTACATCTGTTTATGTTGGATTTTTTATTGCCAGTTGATTTGTGAGTGTGTATATTGGATTGAGTTAGTGTAGGGATCATTCGTATTGTATTACAATGTGATGCTTGATATTTTGTTATCATTGCCTGGATGAATTGATTTTTGACAAGGTGTACGCTAATTCAATGCCGCGTTTTGCGTACGCGGGTAATAGTTGTACACGGGCAGTTACACAAAGATCCGATTCTTCACACTTTCCGATTTTGTTTTGTCTTTAATCGGGTTTAATTCTTTTTTTTCAACTTGAAATGCGGTTCTATCACATCTTTGTTTACTGGCGACGTTTCGGTGCCTACTTTCCAGCACCATCCTCAGGCAACACAACACAGTACAAACTTCACAATAGCAGATTTAAGCAAATGTGGTAACCTCGTTCCAAAACCATTCTATTTATATATAATTGACTCAACACTATTTTTAATCATAGAATTTGTCTCAGTAACTAAACTCAATATATAACTATTTATAATTAGCAGACCAATCATTACCTCATCTATCTCAAATTCCCGGTATACGTAATCTCATCTCGTATGCAGAATATTGTAGGGGAGAGAGACAGTATCGAACCTTTTGTTATTTGTTATAACTGTATTGCTACTATGTCACGGTAATCAAAATTCAAAAATGATAAAAAAACTAAAACCTTGAATGTCATATATTGCATTATATTTAAAGCCGGGAACTCTAATGTATACAATGGTGTATGAGGTATTGCGCACATAGCAACAAATTAGTTCAAATATGGAGCAGCAAGTTACGTAGATGGATGGAGAGTGAATGTCATAACGACGCTTAGGTGAAAGATTAAAGAGAGAAAGATAGAGATAGTATGGACAACTAACGCTTTTCAAACTAATCGTAAGCACAATGCGAAGTTAATCAACTCATAGAAATAATTGCATAAGACTATTTGCTCATATGACTAAAATAATTCATTATATCTATATACATATATATCTAAATATAATATCGTAACACCTTTATATATATATATATATATTTAGAAGAAGGACCATTGTTAATTGTTAAACATGAATATTTTCTATTCTTACTATATATTTATTACGTTAGTCACACCTTATATCAATATATAAAATACATGTCAATATGTATAAAAACATATATATGAATATAAGCAACAGTGTGGGACCAACATCTCTAATCCTATATATATGTACATTAGTAATAAATATTTATTAGGTTATGCACATCTTATATTAATATATAAAATACAAATCAATATGTATAAAAAACATATATATATATAAGCAACAGTGTGGGTCCAATATCTTTAATTCTATCGATATATATATATATATATATATATATATATATATATATATATATATATATATACGTTTTCATATTTCTAATAAATTATTATTTTTCTCTTTTCTTCCTGTTTTTTTGACCAATTAATCAAATTGTATATTTATTTATTCACACCTTATATAAATATATAAAATACATATAAATATGTATAAAAACATATATATAAATATAAGCAACAGTGTGAGTTAAATGTCTTGTATATATAATTATATATATGTGTATATATGTATATATATTTATTTTTTTTATTATTTTTTTTAACCATCTTAAATAAATATTTAATTTTAATGGTAATGTATAAAATGATTAATGTCCGTTTATATATATATATATATATAATAAACCTATTTATCTACCGATAGGCCTACCTATATATCCGTCTATCTATCACATTTTGAATTTCTCTTAAATGGATACATTATAGCTGTTAATAATGGATATCTTCTCTAGGGCTAACGTATTATTCATTTATTAATATATTCCTACCTTACATAAATATATAAAATATAAGCAACAGTCTCTTATCTAATGTCCTATCTACTAACCCTTGCTAAATCTGTATACCCTCTTCTGGAACATTATTATTGAGAAAGATAAGTATATAGGAATTGATATTGGTACAGTTCATTCGCAATCAGTTCTCTGTAATCGAGGTTTTTTACTTAGGTTCCCACTTAATTCAGGTTCCGCAGCCTCCCGTTTTCTGACCGTAGAAAATGCTTCATTAAATATTGGGCCCAATGATTTTTCTACCGATGTTACATTCATTACACCTTTTCCTGATTTTATTTCAATTGACTCTCTAATTAGTCTAGTTAATCTGTTGCGGTTGCATAACGCGATGCGTTTACATCCTTCCCAGTCTATTTCATGACCCGTTTCCTTCGAATGCCTAGCTAGGTCTGATCTTTGAATGTGTCCATATTTGCAGGCTGTCTTATGTTCACCTCTACGAACCTTTATAGGTCGCATGGTTTCGCCTATATACCTGAGATTACATTCTTTGCAAGGTATCGCATATACTCCTGATGTCTCGAGGGGTTCTACTCTTTCTTTTTGGTTAGGTAGTTTATTGCCTATAGTAAGCGATTGTCTTAAAACTGTTTTAATATTGTATTTAGCTGCTATTATTCTAATTTTCCTGCTCAATTTTGAATCAGGTAATACCATAATTTTGTGCCTATCTGGTTCTGTTTCCTTCTTTACTTTGTTTATTATATTATTATTAAATCTCTGTAACATCTCATCTAATAATCTATCTATTATACTTGACGGATAGCCATTTAGTTCGAATATTTCTTTTAATCTCCTCATTTCCTTTTCTCTATTTTCTTTATCCACTATTCTAAGACTCCTTAATATCATGGATTTAAGAATGCCTATTTTCATTCCATATGGGTGATTTGATAAGAAATTAAGAAGAAGTCCTGAATAAGTCTCTTTTCTAAAAATATCTCTTTCCAATCTGGAACCATTCCGTTTTATTTTCACATCCAAAAAGGGTAATTCATCATTATTCTCTTTCTCCAATGTAAACTTTAATTCACCTAATTGGTTGGCTAATTCGAGGAATTTATTTAACTCATTATCACCATGATTCCAAATTATAAACATATCATCCAGGAATCTTACATACAAGTTTGGCTTGAGAGGAGATTTTAACAACAGATTTTTTTCAAAATAGTGCATAAAAATATTAGCAACCGGGACTGATAGTGGTTGTCCCATAGGGACACCTTTAACTTGTTTATAAAATTCATTTCTGAACCTAAAGTAGGTGGAGGACATACAAATATTAAAGATTTCCATAATACTACTTAACATCATTTTACTACCTTCTATTATCTCTGGGAACTCTGTTAAACAACGCTTCACACTTTCTAATGCTGCTTGTACCGGGACATTAGTATACATCGATACAACGTCCAGGCTAGCCATTCTATCATTATCATTCAAATTATATCTACTAATAATGTCAATAAAATGATATGTATTCTTTAAAGTATAATCTAAGAAATAAGTATATTTTCTAATTCTGTTGCATAGAAATTTAGACAATCTATACGTTGGTGAGTTTTGTACATTAACGATTAATCTAAGTGGATTCCCCTGTTTATGAATCTTCACTAGACCATAAATTCTCGGAGGGACTGTGTCACGTTGTATTAATGAATTCCCAAGTCCTGGTTCTAATTCCTTCGACTCAATCATTCTATTAATTATAGTCTTAACTTGTCCTTGTAACTTATCAGATGGATCTTTATTTATTTTATTATAAACCTCGAAATTATTTAATTGTTCATACACTTTCAATTCATAATCTGACCGGTTCATAAGTACCGTTGCACCACCTTTATCCGCCTTAAGGCATATTACTTCATTGGATAATAATTCTGCTCTTAAGCGTTTTAGATCATAACTCTGCTTGCATCTCACCTCTTTATGCTCTAACACCGCTTTGGACACATCCAATTCAAACCTAGTCTTATCTTTGTCTGGGAGAAACTGGGCAATCTTTACTGTTTCTGTAATTATCTCATTCCTAGGTACGTAATCAATAGGGATCGCAGTATTAAGTCCAAGATTAAGAATTTGTTTTTGGTCTTCCTTGAGATCCATTTTAGATAAATTAACTAAACGTTTGGACATGACCCCATCAATTCTCTTATTTCTCAAAGGGCAATTAATTCCCAATTTTGCTAGTTTTTTTTCATGCCTTTGTCTAATTTTTTAAATTTCATTATCCCTCGTTTTGTCTGTGAAATCTTCAATATGTTTGAAATCCAACATACCTAATCTCGCCAGTAATATGGATCTTATTTTTGTCTTCTCTCTAATCAGTTCAAATTTACGTTTGTTTAGTTTATTAATCGATATTTTTATTAACTGTAAACAAAGCTCATGTTTAAGAGTATTTCCTACTTTATCCAAAACGAATGAAAGTTTAAACCTAAAACATTTCGGTATAACATTAAATTTTAAACATTTATTAAGGAACGAGGTATTTTCCACTTGCCTAACAATCTGCATATCTTCCGCTTGTACTGATTCATAAGTGTGACGATTGTTGCATCATATTTGAAAGTCAAATACTTTTTGAAATTTTGTTGCGGTGTGTACAAGTTGATTGGTTCAATGCCGCGTTTTGCGGAGGCGGGTAATAGTTGTACACGGACAGTTACACAAAGATCTGTTTTATCACACTTTCCGATTTTGTTTTGTCTTTGATCGGGTTGAATTCTTCTTTTTTCAACTGAAAATGCGGTTCTATCACATCTTTGTTTACTGGCGACGTTTCGGTGCCTACTTTCCAGCACCATCCTCAGGCAACACAACACTGATCACAATAGCAGATTTAAGCAAATGTGGTAACCTCGTTCCAAAACCATTCTATTTATATATAATTGACTCAACACTATTTTTAATCATAGAATTTGTCTCAGTAACTAAACTCAATATATAACTATTTATAATTAGCAGACCATTCATAACCTCACCTATCTCAAATTCCCGGTATACGTAATCTCATTTCGTATGCAGAATATTGTAAGGGAGAGAGACGGTATCGAACCTTTTTTTATTTGTTATAACTGTATTGCTACTATGCCACGGTAATCAAAATTCAAAAAGATTAAAAACTAAAACCTTTAATGTCATATATTGTATTTCATTTAAAGCCGGGTACTCTAATGTATACAATGGTGTATGAGGTATTGCGCACATAGCAACAAATTAGTTCAAATATGGAGCAGCAAGTTTCGTAGATGGATGGAGAGTGAATGTCATAGCGACGCTTAGGTGAAAGATTAAAATAAGAAAGAGAGAGATAGTATGGACAACTAATTTTTTTCAAAAATCTAATCGTAAGCACAATGTGAAGTTAATCAACACATAGAAATAATTGTATAAGACTATTTGCTCATATGACTAAAATAATTCATTATATCTATATACATATATATCTAAATATAATATCGTAAAACCTTTATATATATATATATATATATATATATATATATATATATATATATATATATATGATTAGGGAGGTTGGACTCATAGTGTTGCTTATATCCATATATATGTTTTTATACATATTGACATGTATTTTATATATTGATATAAGGTGTGACTAACGTAATAAATATATAGTAAGAATAGAAAATATTCATGTTTAACAATTAACAATGGTCCTTCTTCTAAATATATATATATATATATAAAGGTGTTACGATATTATATTTAGATATATATGTATATAGATATAATGTATTATTTTAGTCATATCAGCAAATATTATTATGCAATTATTTCTATGAGTTGATTAACTTCGCATTGTGCTTACGATTAGTTTTTTGAAAAACGTTAGTTGTCCATACTATCTCTCTCTTTCTCTCTTTAATCTTTCACCCAAGCGTCGCTATGACATTCACTCTCCATCCATCTACGAAACTTGCTGCTCCATATTTGAACTAATTTGTTGCTATGTGCGGAATACCTCATACACCATTGTATACATTAGAGTTCCCGGCTTTAAATAAAATACAATATATGACATTCAAGGTTTTAGTTTTTTATCATTATGAATTTTGATTACCGTGGCATAGTAGCAATACAGTTATAACAAATAACAAAAGGTTCGATACTGTCTCTCTCTCTTACAATATTCTGCATACGAGATGAGATTACGTATACCGGGAATTTGAGATAGGTGAGGTAATGATTGGTCAGCTAATTATAAATAGTTATATATTGAGTTTAGTTACTGAGACAAATTCTATGATTAAAAATAGTGTTGAATCAATTATATATAAATAGAATGGTTTTGGAACGAGGTTACCACATTTGCTTAAATCTGCTATTGTGATCAGCGTTGTGTTGCCTGAGGATGGTGCTGGAAGGTAGGCACCGAAACGTCGCTAGTAAACAAAGATGTGATAGAACCGCATTTTTAGTTGAAAAAAGAAGAATTCAACCCGATCAAAGACAAAACAAAATCGGAAAGTGTGATGAATCAGATCTTTGTGTAACTGCCCGATGGTCTTTTTTGTTTTTAACAACCAATTAGTATCCCCGGAAATCGTGGTTATACTATAAGAAACTAAGAATCTAAACTTTCAGTTGTCTATAAATAGCTGCTGTAATTAGACTTTTGAAATCAATACTACCGGAATAAAACTAGAGATGGTAAAGGATGAAATTCGAAAAAATATTTTTTTAAGTTTTCTGCATTACAGAAATGCAATGTTCCAAGTTCACACAGTTTCATGAGAATTAATGTGAAGTCATTTTTATTTACACAGACATAAAATTAATGAGGTACCAAAATAAAGTTCTATCTCTTGGGCAGAAATATGTATAACAAAATATAGAATAAGCGAACCTGAAGAAACGCATATGCAGGTTTCAATCAAATGCTTTTTTGAAGATTTTTTCAAACAAAAAACAACAAAAACGACAATAACCTGTTCTATAAATCGGAAATCCAAAGTGCACATGATCAATATTCGCGCACATTCAAAGGCAATCAACTGGTTACTGAAAGTCATCAGTAGGGACTAAATGAGCTACATAAAAACAGACAAATCAGACTCGTGATGCCAGAACAAAATAGGTACAGTGTTGATGAATTCTACGAATTATAGTCAAGCTGTATTACAAATTCATAACGAAGACAAGGTTAATACGCAAAGAGGTACAAAATGATACTAAAGCTAAATTAGACAATTCTATAACAAAGATTCTAAACAGAATTGTTTCGAATGTCGTAGCTAAACAAGGAACCAACATGAAAGTCGAAAAATATATTTATTGCAGAATGTAAAAAAACTAATCCAGTAGGTTCAACATGAAGGAATTTATATAGACCGGCTGATGTTCATAAAATAACCAACAATGGGGCAGCCAGTTTATTTTGCCGGATTATAAAGTTTATGATGAAAGAAGAATGGAACACGTGATATAGGATAACTTTCAATTTGTGTAAAATACGCGAATTGGATTTAAAAGACAAAACAATTTTGTCCTTAGATATGAAATCCCTATTTACTATTCCACTACAGTAAATATTTTAAATATCCCTTTTGCATATCTGCAATCATCGGTTATGGACACATTGATTGAAGTGGAAGAAATCAAAGAACTTATTTCATTATGCAAATTTAACACACGGTTTTTATTCTATGGAGTCTTACACAGACAAATTGTCGGCATAGGTATGGGTAGTCCACTTGGATCATTCTCAAAAAAAATATGTACATTATTTTGACACAAAAGAATTAAATCCATTTATCAACGAAGCCCATACGTACGTACGCTACGTTGACGATATTTTATGGCCGCTAGAAAGTATGGAGATACAAATACGCCGCTATATTACGTAAACAAGGTCGGCCAAGAAATCAGGTTTACACAAGAAGAGGAACAAGATGGATATATATTATTTCTAGACCTAAGAATAACGAGAGATAAAGAAGGTATCATCTCATGGTCGGTTCAAAAGAAATTAAACTGATCTTTGAAGTATGTTCATTTTTCCAGAAGTATATCAATGGTGCGCAGAAAAAACTTCATTGTCAAAGATGTCACACGAATACGCAAGATTTTTCATCGACGAACATTGAATTAGAGTTAATGGCTATCCGGACTGGTTTATCAAAAATAACTTTATGCAATGTAATAAAATAAGAAACCAATTTGGAGGAAAACAAAATAACCTACAAATTCACACTAATTGTTCCCTTTGGAGGTGTTCTTTCAGCCGAGATTTTTAAAAGAAAAGTAATTTGCGCGACTAAAATTCAGACTCCATCAGGTCATGTGAGAGATTCGTTTGACACAACAAAATTTATGGGAACTAATGTAAAATATGTCAAAACCATTACATGTATATAACTTTCAATTTATCAGCAACGCTCAGAGCATCTGCAGATCAAAAATGTGACTCATACCTAGAATAAATCAGCATCTCTTTCAAAGGTAATTAAAGAGGGGTGCAGCTCCTGTACAAAAATCAGCAATTTGTGAACATTTAATGCTCACAGGTCATGTTATGTGTGGTAAATAATTTTTAAGATCTATACAAAGCAAAATTGGAAAAATGCTTCAGGTTTTGAAGCTATTATTTAATTAATTAATAAGCAAAATTCCTGCTTAAACGCACGGAAATTTTTTTTCGAAAAGATATCAAATAGGACTGAGACAAAAATATAACGAACATTCCTTTAACACTAACAGATGTGCCGAAAATGAGACACGCTTAATAATTATGAACTCATTCAAAATGAAAGCGATGAAACATCACATATCGTTATGAAATGCAAGTAGTATATATCACATAAAAAATACAGAAATAGCTAAGAGTGGATTCGTTACAAAACTTTTACAGTTTGGTTCGGATGAGGAAAAATTTTAACGAATCAATAGTAATGGCTATACATATTGGTATATATAATAATAATTAATAAATGTTATTCCATGGATTATATTCTTTTTTCACTTATTTTTATATAAATATATATATATGGTAACTTGATATGTAATCCATAGTATGAAAGCCGTATTAGTGATCTAATTAATGTTTCGAATATCCAAAAATCAGAACTTGTTATTGATAGGATTGCATTGGTAAAATTATTGTTAAAAGTGAAATCGAAAATATCAAAATATCACTGTGGTATATCGAATGACATACTATTTAAATTACCTTTAACTTTTTATGGAAACACTCTGCGTCGTTATAGACATAATTTAGAAGCATGTAAAAATACGTTACGATATTCCATCCATCGTAGCCAAACTGTTGCCTAAAGCAAGTAAGTCAACCTTGGCTAATTACTATAGACTGATTTCTATTATCCTTTCATTTTTTTAAATAATAGATCGACTGAAACTAACTAATTTAGACTTAATGTTGTTGGTTGATTTTGATACAAGCCAACATGAGTTTACAAAATATCGATCGACATTTACAGACATGTTTTTTTATGTGAAAGCGTATAAATACAATCGATGAGAAAAGGTTGGATTCATTAATGGTCCTATCAATATCTCAGAAGCTTTTGCCTCTATGTCTTTTGATGCTATTTTGAAGGCAAATAATACATAGAATATTGATCCTAATATCTTTAAATTACTCAGGTATTTATTATATATTAGACGAATAAGTATTCAAGTAAATAATGTGATATTAAAAGCAATAAAAGTTACAGGTGTGACCAAGTTTATTTAAAATCAGATTTGTGCATTTGTGAACAAAGGTCCTTGATATTATCTGACTGCGTTTTGATTAACGCAGCTTTCATTGTTGCAGTAATTTTCTTTTTTCATAATATTTCGATCTACATTACCGTAGGTCTTCATCAGTGCATTTCACGAAACAAATGATGCAAGTGTGTTATTTCCTCTAGTCATAATATTTATATACCTCAGACTGATCTTTCATTAGATATTCGCGTGTCACATGTGTGTGTGTGCATTTTTCATAACCGTTGTTTTCATCTAACTAATTTAGACCAGAGTGGCTGAATAATAATTTATCAATTGCATGCAATAACTATTCGTTTTTTTACACACTCAATGTAAATGACGTAACTGAGATGGGGAGACCCATAATTCAGAAACACTCGTCATAAAAACATGCCATGAGTGATAAAACCAGAAGTCCGAACGACTAATGCACATGTTAAATTACAATTCAAACCACTAGGTTATACTCAAGATAGATAAGTTAATAACAGTTATTGGCGCACGCCACGCATGTGCATGTGTATGTGTATGCATAACACATGAAAATAAACAATAAAAAACCGAAGCATTAATAATCGGTAATTTTACAGAATTTAATAAGATTTATTTTCATGATGCTATGATTATTAATGTATGTAAGCAAGAAATAAAGGATTCGGTCATAAATGTTCAATGTACATCTTCTGCTGTGAGACATATTGAAAGAATTAATTGGTGTGCTGAGAACAAATGGGTGCTAACAAACATAAATATTTTATCGAATAATGTGCGATTAAAAACGTTTATTATTTGGATTAGATCGATAATGGATTATGCCACCTCGATTTGGTATCTAATGAATAATGTTTTGCCAAACAATCTAGAAGCTGTACAAATTGACGTTGTCAAACATGTTAGCCCTGTGCCATATATGCCAGCAGATTACAGTTAGTATCACTGAAAACTATGGTTTCTTCGGATGTGCTATTGTATAAATGTATTCCACTTAAATCAGTGGACAGCAGTCTCTATGAATTAAAAAATGGTTTATGGATAAGGAACTATGTCTGATCATTTGGCGATCTCTACACCTCTGGTGGGAAATATTGCTTAAAAGATATTTTTGTTTTCAAATATTTATAAAATTTAGAACCGACGGCCAAAGTTGCTCAGAGAAACACCTCTAGCTAACATCTATTTTAAATTTTATGTACTTAGTAAGAAAATATATACGATTTTACTGATGTTTTTAATTTTAATTTCACAATACTTTCTCGTGGTTAAACATAATAGAAGGATAAATTTGATCACCAAAATAGTTTCTTGACATTCTTGTATCTAATATTCGTATTATAATATTTAAAAAGCTATGCATTGTATTGTGACGCACGGCTCCGCGTTACAACCCAACGAAGCACAATTTTGACAAATATGGTTTTCCTTAAGGTCAAATATGTTAATTCTGGTTTTACGCAATATTTCGCCTAACTGTGATTTTAGAAACAATCTCTGTTAATTTCTCGCAGTTTTAATTGAGAATTCTTGAACTGCAATTTTATTTGTAATTAATAGGGTGTTGTTTAATAATAATAATAAACACCCGCGTGCAAAACGCCGGCAACATGCAGTGGATTTATGTGAAATAACGCACAAAGCCAGGATTTACATATATTCAGTGTTTATCATTTACTCTTGACATTCAACAACTATGCTAAAGCATTCTGGATTTATATTTTGTCTCTTTTTCAATAATTCACATAAAATTACTAACTTTTCAGCCAAGAAATTCTGGGTTTATATATTTTCTGCATTTATCATTCATACGAAACTGTCAATTCTGCTGAGACACTCTGAATTTATTTTTTGTGCTTATTGTGACAACTTTTTTACTAAGATAGTAAATTGTGTTGTCAATATATTATTTTGTTCGCGTCTGGAGCACAGTCAATTTGGACTAACTGTGAATTTTAATTTGCCTTTCAACATTGTGTACAATATACTTATGGTGATTCGACTTAGTCTTCTCAAATCACCCTCCTCTCGCTAGCACAAGCACTTCAAATGAATGCCACGGAAGATTGAATCCGGTAAAGCAGTGAAAACACACATGAAAAGAAATACTAAGACAAAAATCACAGCGAGCCACTCTCTCGAGATCAAAATTCTCGAGGACAGCCATACGATGATGGGTGAGGACGTTGTAACACTGCCATCTATACTCGAAAGCGCACATACACACAAGATGACGTCCAGCTCAGGAAATGCAGGAAGCCTGGTGGCGAGCCCAGCAACAGTCCGCACCACCACATGGAACCAGTAGGAGATATGCCAATACCAGACTACCTTGACGAGTGGATCGCCGATGTCACTTTATTAGCCAACATGTCCAATATAACAGACAAGGGCTCAATATTATTGAGGGTTTCGGACACAATCCCTATGTCTTTAGACGCGGACTAAAAGATATCCTGCAGTCATGGCAGAGCATGCCTGACACAAGATCGGGAAATCGGTCTTACAGATTTGATGAGCCACAAGTCCCCAGGTAGCCGCATGCCTTCCGAACTATTTAGGGATATGGAGCTAAAAGACTCTTAATTCAATCTAACCAAGGAAATCTTGATGCGACTATTCATTCAGAAGCTTTCACCGGCACTCCAATAAATGTCTACGTTTCTGCGCAAATCCGTTGAAGTGCAAGACCACGTACTACCGGCACGTTTAGACAAGTGGTGGAAGAAACACCAATGCAGCTCATCTTCCTCAGAGCCAGGTTGAATCCCTTCACGAAAGTCCGAGCCTCAATCAATGAACGCCTCATCAGCTTGCTCAAAAGCCTAACCTTTATACCAGATTCGGCCTCGATCGACGCCCTCCACTATAGACGCGACCAGAGCAGGCGTAAACAGTGTCGACCACAGTCCAAAACAGCACCAGGAGGTCGACGTCCAGAGGCCGTGCCACAGTTCCGGAGCTTCCTGGCGGAGTGGTGTCTGAATCATTGTAGCTATGTCCACGCCACGCGCTATTGGCTCAGAAATGGCTGCCGTTTACCGCGCAGAGACGCAAAGTTCATATGGGCGCTGTCACCTTCGACAACTCAGGATGATTTGCCCATAGAGGGTTCGGAAAGCTGCTAGGGTCAGCCTGCTCTGTGGCAGTAGAGGCTGAACATCACAAAATTGTTGGCCGCCCTACGTCTTCCGGCTCAAAGCACGTTGCTTTCGCGGTAGAGTGCAATCAAACTATTGTCTTTACAGCAACGGATTCAGTCAAGTCGTGCTACAAACGCCCAAAGCCCTGCAACCAGCCTCATCGTCATTTGCCAGTATCAACAGATTTCCTCATCCGTATCGCAATCTCTGGCGAATTATTCCTCATAGACGCTTGTTCAGACGTTAGCTTACTCCGCACAATAATTTCGAACACACCCATCCAGTCAACACTAGCAACCTTACCTGCGCCAATGGTTCAAGTATAGCGACGTTTGTCGTACGAGTACACTCATTCTCGTTCTTCAAATCAAAATGATGTTTCAAGTATTATTTCATCATTGACAACACGACATGAAACATCATTGGACCTGACTTCCTCAAAAATTTCGACCTCACTATTCTTAGAAAAACACGAGAGATACGCATTGTTGACAATCAGTTGCTATCATCAGTATTCAAACACACGACTGGCGCCAAAGCAGTCTCATCTATTCAGCAAATTCCTCCAGTTCCTCATGTACCACAACTGGACGATTTTCTATAGTGACACGAAGAGATTTTCAAAACTATTTCTATTATGCCCGATCTCACGAGGAAGCATACCATCACAGCTTATCGTATCAACTTATCGATGCTTCTCCCTTATCCCCCCAGATCACGTCCATTGGCAACACACAAGCCTAAGTCAGAATTCGCTAACAAGGCATCTGTGCACGATCCAGCTCACTTTTTGCGTTGCCTGTGGTAGTGGTACCAAAGAGTGAACTTGGAACTTTCAGAGTGTGCGGGGATTATCGTATTCTCAATTTTTGCACAAAGTCTTATTCGTATATCCTGCCAAATCCAGCATACCTAATCAGATCTGCTATAGGTCATGCTGCGTACTCAAAACTCGACCTAGTGAAAGCCTACTATCAAGTACCCATGGAGAAAGACTCCTTTTCGTATATAGCACTAAGATTCACCGGAGGAGGCACACACGAATATCATTATATGCCTTACGGTCTTATGAACGTATCACAAACATTTCAACGCGTTACGGACGAAATAGTAGATTGTTTACCACTTGTAATTCCCTACTTAGACGACATTCTGTTATACTCCAACTCAATGTCCGAACATATACAGCAAATTGACATTCTACTCGCACGTCTAGCAAAGTATGGCCTCTGGCTACAAGGCAACAAATGTGTCTTTGCGCAAACATCAATTGAATTATTCTGTCATCAAATTTCCGAAAAAGGCGTGACACATCTACCTGCTAAGGCTCGTGCTATTCAAGATCTACAGCCTCCAATTACCGTTTGAGCGTTAGGACGATTCTTATGCAATATGAGCTACTATTCTCAATTCGTATCTTGCCTTGCCAAGATACTCTTCACAAATACCTTGTGCCAGAAAGCCGGTTTGTCAAGAAATCACAACTGATCCAGCTCAACGTGGACGACGTGAAGGCTTACGAGGATGCCAAATGTGCTTTATGCAAAGCGACCATGCTTCATTCACCTGACTGGTCTCAACATTTTGAATTGATCACAGACAAATGCGGCATAGCCTCAGGCGCAGTACTTCAACAGTCCATCCGTGGCGTACACTGACCTATCGCGTTTTTCACGCAAAACTACAAACTCGTGTGACGCGATATGATACATTAGGTAAAGAGTTACTCGTTATCTACTGGTCCGTCCTACACTTCCACACCTATCTGGATGGCCGAAAGTTCAAGATCTACCCCAATTACCTTCCTCTACTCCCAATGCTCAGAGGAAAAAAAGAGTATTTATATGCACGACGTGCCAACTCGCAACTTACTCGAATTCACGAATACAAATATGAAGTCACTCACGTCAAAGTGTCAGAAAACGTAGTGGCAGACTCCCTGAGCCATCCTGCAGAACTCTGTGCCTCAATCTTGTGTTCTTCACTTATAAGTACTCAGGAATTGCAAGTAGCGAAGCAAAATGAGTCGCCGTTCTTCCATATTGAACTATCATGCGGCAAAGAGACGATTATTTCACCTCCAGACAGTTTTGTTGACCATCGGCTGACGCCCGACATCTAACCAGCAATAGAGTTAGCTGACGCCGTCACGTGGCCACGAGATGTAGAGGAACCCATTTCATTGTGTATTAAATTTTACTGTCGGATTGAGTGTATGTAACGCGCGGCTCCGCATTACAACCCTATGAAGCTCAATTTTGTCAAATATGGTATTCCTTAAGATAACATATGCTAATTCTGGTTTTGCACAATATTTCTCCGAACTGAGATTATAGAAACAATCTTAGTTAGTTTCTCGCAGTTTTAATTGAGATTACTTGGGCTGCAATTTTATTTGTAATTAATTGGGTTTTGTTTAATAATAATAGACAGCCGCGCGCAATACCCCGATAACATGCAGTGGATTCATGTTACATAACGCTCAAAGCCAGGATTTATATATTTTCAGTGCTTATCATTTACTTCTGACTTTCAACAACTCTGCTAAGGAATTTTAAATTTATTTTTTCTTCCTTTTTCAATCATTCACATAAAATTACTAACTATTCATCCGATACATTTTTGGTATGTATAATTTGTTCATTTATCATTAATACAAAACAGTCAATTCTGCTGAGGCACTCTGGATTTATTTATTGTGTTTATTGTGATTACTTTTTTACTAAGATAGTTAATTGTGTTGACAATATATTATTTTGTTGCCGTCTGGAGCACGGTGAATTCGGACTAACTATAAATTTTTATTTGCTTAACAACATTGTGTACAGTATACGTATGGTGATTCGACTTATTCTTCTCACATCACCTATTGGAAAAGGTCGGGGACTAATCATAAGCACGACCCTCAACATCTGTTACCAGGCGTATGCAGGAATGGTATAGCATCGCTAAATAAACAACTACCCCGCAAAACTTCTCACAATACCACAAATCCTCCTACAGTATAATCATATTAGCCATCATTACAAATAAAAAATAGTTAGTCATGATTATCTGTTATACATAATAATACACTCGAACTTTACCTCAATCTTTCACATTATCGAACCAGAAATCCTCAATGAAAATCATATTATTATCTATATCATCAATTATTGTAAAAATAAAACTCGTTAAAACAATTGTTTTTGTCCTCATTATAATAATTTAATCAAAATTTGATATCGCATAAGCAGTGATATTACTGCAGGCTGCTGGGGTATTGATAGAGCCTATAACAAAATTATTGAGACACTTATTTATATGAGACTTAATGTACGTAATGTGATGCCTTTTATCTATTGTAAACCCTTAATATTATTGTGCATTTCACAGAGCTTGTGTGGGTTCAATCTAAATTATGATATTCTATTCGATTCTATTAATTCTATTCTAAATGTATGCATATACATATATTTTCTTCATAAAACAGTATATAGCTATTATATATTTAGTAGAATGATGCAATGACTACTGCAAAACGTGATAACTGATCTCCATCAAGGCCAGACGGTATGGATTGGCTGGAGTAAGGTATTTTTTATTTATTAAATCTTAATTGTGATGAAATTTAGCTAATTCATAACTCCATCGTGTTGTAACTGTTTACGGATTCGGCATATATATATATATATATATATATATATATATATATATATATATATATATGTTTAGTGAGCTTGTTTTGAAGTCGCATTGTTGAAGACTTTGTATGAAGTTAACTCCACATCTGCTTGAATACACATTCGTATAGGTGATAATACCGTCCACCTGCCCCATGTTTTTGGCCGAACGCATAGTGGGTATTGGCGTATTACCGGTTCCTACCAATGAATCATGAATAAATACTAAGGGTATCTGCACAGCAGATTTTACCTTTCGCGAGTGTTGTTTTTGGTACAACTTTATTGTTACGAATGATCATATATGCATGTCTGCCCATTGATTTATTTTGAATAATATGTTCCTTTAGATCATAAGGATTCTACAGACAAATTCTGTAAGATATATTCATACTTGACATAAGAGAAAGCGAAAATATATTTTCCAACTATTCTTTGTGCATACTCTAAAATATTACAAAGACAGGTTTAAATTAGTCTCAGAGTATTAGTTTCATTTTTCAGAATTAGCCTTATTCATATAATAAGCCTTTGTTGTAGTATTTCTTTCAACAGTATATTTCTTCTTATTATTACACTCGATTTTTAGCACGTCCTACTTTCTTGTCAATGTGATTCTATGTAGAAGCTACGCAATTAAGAGTCGTGTCAAATCCATAAATTTATGGATTTCAATAGAATCAACAACCAAACTATCATGGAGATATGTTTAGTTTAATTCAGTTCGATTATCAATTTTTAACGCCTGTAAGTTTAAATATTAGTTTACAATCCAAACTTTATTAAATATATACCAAAATGTTTAGGATTCAATGCTATACTAGTCATCGAATATTCAATATTATTTGTATTCAAGAAATATCATTTTCAAAATATCATCGAATTTAATTATCCGACCACTGTAAATGCTCGTGTACAATATATACTGATGGTAGCCTTAAAGGCACCGGATCCATACAAGTTTTACTGCCAGAAATACACTTGAAGTCTATTTTACTGGTAGTCCGTCTAGGATGGCATTCAATACTCGTCAGTTGAACCCTTCTATTAAAATATCAACTTACACTTACCTCGCCATATTTGATACTACTTTGCATGTCAAAACAAGAACGAATTACCGCTAAACATATCCTACATGGCG
Organism: Eudiplozoon nipponicum; assembly: GCA_029291075.1. NCBI lineage: Eukaryota > Metazoa > Platyhelminthes > Monogenea > Mazocraeidea > Diplozoidae > Eudiplozoon > Eudiplozoon nipponicum. The sequence goes on from JAQBSW010002825.1 coordinate 65,971, forward strand.
AATCAAAATTAATATACTCCTTAATCGTAAGTAAATCGATAAACGTCTTCCATTATGATTGAATAACTGCAACGCCGAAACCAACTCAAATACATGTTTTCTTTGGGTTCCCAACACCCGCAAAAGATAAGAAGGTATAATTTCCTACCTATTACGCTTATAAAAGATAACTTGTAATATGAATTAGACTGTGCACATCAAAACAGAAATTAAGAATTCAAAAAACTCGCTCGACTAAATAATATAACTTCTTGAATGCATTTATACAAATAATGCTTCATAAATCACTAAGCCCGATTTTAGTTAATTTCTTCTAGGCAACCATTGAAAACTTCAAGCGGAAAACTAAAATTCTAATTTTCTTTTATATGGGGATTTAAAAACTATCATAACACTTAAGATCACCTTTTTACATAAGTAAAATATTTTGAACAATTTTGGTAAAGGTTAGAGCACTGAAGTATTCCGTATTAGGCTTGCTTCCGTCAAGTTTGATTATTAATCGGAATTGGCGTGTTTATTTTTATGAGAATTCTACAGTTTTAAAATATATGAATTCGCCTTTGTGGAGTTTAAAACCTTCATAATATCATCAAAAGAAATTGAACAAAAAGACTGAGAATTATATGAAAATGAATACCGCATAAAAGATTTTTTTACCCAGAAATATTAAATGATTTCACATGAACAAAATATACTTTCTGATTGTAAATACATATTAATATTTATCAAAGTCAACAGGCAAATTGATTCAACATTTTTTAAATATTAAACATACCATTACCATCAAGAGAGAAGGTAGTCTAAGTCAAAATATGAAATCAAAAGCGGCAGTCTGTCCATTCAATTTAAGCAGTGGATATTCAGTTTTAATTAACCATTTAATACAATATCACACTCCATAGCCATTTTAGCTAAAATTAAGCAAAGTGAACTCATAAATTTCACAGTTTAATGAGAAATATTATCAACTTGTAACGCGTGGCTCCGCGTTACAATCCAACGAAGCTCAATTTTGACAAATATAGTTCTCATTAAGGTCACATATACTAAGTCTGGTTTTATGCAATATTTCTCTTAACTGTGATTTTAGTAACAATATCTTTTAGATTCAAGCAGTTTTAATTGAGATTTCTTTAACTGCAAATTTAATTTTAATTAATAGGGTTTTGTTTAATAAAAAACACAACCACGCGCAATATGCCGGTAGCATACAGTGGATTATTGTGTGATAACGCTTAATTCCTGGATTTATATTTTGTGTGCTCTTTATTGATTATAATTAAATCTAAACTATACTCCAAAGACATTCTGGATTTATATTTTGTGTGTTTTTATTAATGATCAGTGAATCTAAACTATACTCCTAGGACATTCTGGATTTATATTTTTTGTGCTCTTCATTAATAATCAGTAATTCTAAACTTTACTCCTAAGACATTCTGGATTATTATTTTGTATTCTTTTCAATAATTATCAGTGAATTTAAATTATGCTCGTAAAACATACTGGGTTTATATATTTTGAATACATCAACCTTCGGAAAAAGGTCAGCGACTGATCATGAAAAGGGATCTTAACAACAGCTACCAGTTAGATGTAGGACTGGTCTAGCATCACTTAATAGACAGATAGCCCGCGGAACCTCTTAAATTAACTACAAAACCTCCTACAAACTAACTATCCAAAATGATTTAATTTCCATCATTTGTATATTTAGCATTCCAAAATCAAATTCTGGTCGTTCTTCGTTGTTAAACATTGAATCTGATTAAAAAGATATATACACGAAATTCCTGACATTCATATCGAATTACTCAATAGGTCTTCTAGTTAAAATATAAAATCACTTTCTGTTTTATCCACTGGTAATAGCGTCTTTTCCATACATTTAAATTTACAATAATCTTTCAAAAGCTATAACTCAATTTTTTATGAATTTTGAGATTTCTCATTGTAATAAATTTTGACCTTTGGCGATTAACCATCAATACATAGTTTATTTCTTATTTTATCTTATCTCTTCTAAGCTTTTGTTATAATTAAAACAGACTTAATTTAGCAGCAGATCTCTCATAACTCTTAGTTTACAAAGATATTTATCAATAATTCCCGGTACAAAATCAGTATAAAATCAACTTTAAAACAATGTATTCAACAAATTAAACACTGAGACAACGAAATTATTTTCGTTCAGATGAATAAATCACTCATGATCAAACACCATACCAAGATTGTAAAATTGATTCGGAATAATTCGGACAGGTTCTAAATGAGCGTCGGAGTTTGTAGTCACATTTTGATTATCGTAGTTAAAATAAATTTGCTTATAATCCAATTCAGAGAAATCGTTCACCAAATCAAAATAATACCGAGTCTCTAAATACACATGGCCTAAACATTAAGAACCCCTGGTCCATTCTTAAATAATTTATATAACATAACGATTAAAGACATTATTGATATATCATTCGTTCGAATTTCGTTACAATCAACTACAACAAGGTCATATATCTGATAATCATTATATTGTAACACAAGTCTCCGCGTTACAACCCAGCGATGTTCAATTTTGACAAATATAGTGCTTTTTAAGGTCAAATAATCTAACTCTGTTTTTACACAATATTTCTTTTAACTGTGATTTAAGAAACAATCTCTGTTAGTTTCAACCAGTTTTAATTGAGATTTCTTGAGCTGAAATTTTTATTGTAATTAACAGGGTTTTGTTTAATAAAGATACACCCGCGCGCAATACACAGGGAGCATGCGGTGGATGATAGTGCATATGTGTTTCGATGGTTTTTTTTGCATTCAGATATGATTTCAGGACATCAGATGTTCCTGAATCAAATTCACAAATTCCATAGTTCAATGGTTTATTATAATTAAATAAGTTAAAACCATAGCAAACAGTGGATGATTAATTATTTGTGAAGTTTTTTTCATTGAAGTTTTTACACGATTTTATTCTATCCATCATCAGTGACAACTTTTACCAGTGACTTTATTTATATCGTCATATATTTTCAATCGGTTACATTTATTCATCCAAATTCTGACGCTTGTGAATGGATTTTTACCTGTGTTGACAGTATATCGTTTTGTTGCCGTTTAGAGCATGGACAGTTTTGTTTAACTGTGAATTGATAATTACTTGTGTATAAGACATTCAATTTTGTTGACAATATTTCGTTTTGTTGCCGTCTAGAGCACAGTCAATTTGGACTAACTATGAATTTTCCATGCAACATTGTATACAATACATATGTGATCATTCGACTTAGCCTTCTCACAACACCCATCGGGAAAAGGTCGGGGATTGATTATAAGCACGGATCTCAACAGCAGCTACCAGTTATATGTAGGAAGGGTGAAACATCACGAACTAGATAGCTACCCCGCTAAATACCCCTACAATATGTAGCATGGAACTAATAAACTGCACACCAGAGATAAAACTTGAATACGGATTTCTATAAACGATCGTGAGTATTAACAAAATCAATATTATAATTATTATTGGAATACAATTATTTAGAATGATCCAAGTATTTAGTATACACAAGATCAGCTCCGCTTCATTTATACGGCAACCATTCTTTACGAAATATGGAATATGAAGCGATATTCACTTTATGATACTCAATTTACTTATTGAGCCGTAATTCAACTAAAATAATAATGAAATGTTTACTGCTCTTTAAAGAGCAGCTAACATGACGTTTCTGTTCCTATTATTATAAATTTTTGCCTAAAGTATCCTCAAAAAACTGATTTGACAAAGCTATCTACTTTTAATTTTATTTGAATCGCAACATTTCGTGTAATAAATGTCATTTAACGGAAAATAAAACTCTTTCAAATGCAGTAACACCATATTTGGCTATTCTGTACGAATATATGCTCGTTCTTTGGTCTTTTATTCGGCTTAAGGATACAAAATCAGGAATACACTTGTGGATGTACCAGAATAAACCAAGAGCATATCTCCCAAAATCAACCTCTCAAAAAGAGTTATTCTTAAAGTCAACAGAGGCAAACCATAAACTTCGGAAATTTAAAAAAATACAATGCCGAAAGTTTGCAATTATTTATTAAAACATAACTTTGTTTAAGAAACCAGCGGAAATTTCATATGTCTAAAATAAAAATTGATTAAATTTTATATGGGAGTTATCGATCTCCACATTCACTCTCAGCTACAAGATGTGTGCTTGTACATAAACGTAGTCATCATTCTTCGGTGTATTGACCACTTTTCCAGCAGGTGTTTCCCTATTTCGTGCTAATACTTTTCTGGGTTCTATTTTAATATTGGGTCGACCTCTTTCTTCCAATTTCTTTACGCTATGCTTCATTTGCTTTTCACGTTTGTTTGAATCATGCACGTCTTCTAAATTCTTCAAGTCAGATCTTGCGTGAGACATTTGCTACTTTGATGGATATTGTTTTTCAGTGCTCTCCTCACTCAGATAAACTATAGAATGCAACGATATAAGTACTGCTCGAAATGCAGCACTGTAACATAAACCGAAATTAACTTATTACCAAGCAAGTCATATCGTTTTTCACGATCCTGTATTTTCCTTTCATAAAGTTCTATCGGCTTAACAATAGTAATTCTCTATGATGTAGCAAAGCCCCTGTGTCTAAATTGGAAGCATCTGTGACCAGCTAAAACGGCTTAGTCTAATCCACAGCGGAAAATGTGTTTGTATAATTTATCAATTCTGTAGCCTTATGGAATTTCTTCCTGTCATCTTGACTAAAATGAGTAGGCCAGTACTTCTTGATCGCACTATTTTCAGGCACCAAATTCTGAGTTAAATATTTTAAAATTCCAGCTAAACCTGATACAAAACTACGGTAATAATTAAGCATCTCCAAAATCTACATATTTGGTGCAGAAATTGGGGCTCCTGTACATTTATGAACAATTATACATTATCCTTCAAGTTTTTAATTCTCTCCTTGGAAATGGAATGTCCAAGAAATTTTACGTTAGAGCAGCCAACATTGTTTTTCTCTGGTTTGAAAACCAAACCAAATTGTTCCAGGTTTGACAACGGAGTGTCCAAATGCTCCGATGTCCTTCCCCAGATTCAACTACATATGTTTATTCCGTCTCCATAAACTCGAACAAATAAACAGCTCTGAATACTTTCCATTGCCAGACTCTGAAATGTTTGACATGCATTCGTCACTCAAAATGACACGCATAAGTACTCGAATGATCCATCCTCAGAACATCGCATTGCGATAAGTGCAGTAGACCCTACCTCCATTTGTACTTGATTGAACGCTGTTTGCATATTGAACTAAGTGTAAAAATAATAACCCATTAAACAAGTACCCTGGTTTGGTATAGGATATATTGTAACACGCGGCTCCGCGTTACAACCCAATAAAATTCAATTTTGACAAATATAGTTCTCTTTAAGGTCAAATATTCTAATTCTGGTTTTACACAATATTTCTCGTTACTGATATTTTAGCACCAATCTGTGTTAATTTCAAGCAGTTTTAATTGAGATTTCTTGATCTACAAATTTAACTTCAATTACTAGTGTTTTGTTTAATAATAATGCACACCTGCGCGGAATACTTTGGTAACATGCAGTGGATTTATGTGACTTAACGCACTAAATTGATGACTAGCCCGTAGAACCTCTTACATTAACTACAAAACCTCCTACATAAATGGTGCCCAGTTTCGTCGAACTCACAGCCAACAAAGAATTAATTAGTATCTAGCCTTTGAGAATATCAATCAGGCGCTAGTCCTTCCACAAGCAAAAGCACATCGGATTAATGCCACGCAAGGGTAAATCCGATAAAGCAGGGAGAACACGCAAGAAAACAAATCCTGAGCCACAAAATCACAATTCTCGAAGACAGCACACAATGACGGGTGAGGACGATGTAACACTGCTACTTATACTCAACAGCACTCACAAATTTAAGATGACGTCCAGCTCAGGAAATGCAGGATGCACGGTGGCGAGCCCAGCAACAAGCCGAACCACTACATGGACCAAGTACAAGGTATTCCAATTCAATCCAGACTACCTTGATGAGTGGATCGACTATGTTACTTTATTGGCCAAGGTGTCCAATATAACAGACGATAACAAAATATTTTTGAGGGCTTAGTAAACAATCCCAATGTCTTTCAGACGCGGACTAAAAAACATCCTGCATCAATACACCGAGAAAACCTGATCGCAGTCATGACAGAGCCTGCTACGCGCCGTCAAGCAGCATCTGACACCAGATCGGGAAGAAAGGCTTACAGAATTGGTGAGCCATATGTCCCTCGGTAGCCGCACGCCTTCCGAGCTATAGAGGGAGATGGAGCAGAAAGCCTCCAAATTCAAAATAACCAAGAAAATCTTGATTCAAATATTCATTCAGAAGTTTCTTCTGGCACTCCAAGAGCTGGCCACCTTTCTGCGCGAATCCGTCGAAGTGCAGGACGTTGTACAACGCACGTCTAGACAAGTGGTGGAATAAACACCATTGCAACTCATCTGCCTCAGAGCCAGGTTACATAACCTCACGACTGCCTGAACCTCAATCCACATCATCATCAGCCCGAACTAATGTCACGAATGAACACCTCATCAGCCTGCTCAAGAGCCTCACCGTCAAGCCAGACTCGGCCTCAGTCGATGCCGTCCACTATAGACGCGACCAGAGCAGGCGTGACCAGCGTCGACTAACGCCCCAAAACAACAACAGGAGATCGACGTCCAGAGGCCGGGCTACAATTCCATACCTACCGGCGGATTGGTGTCCGAATCACCGCAGCTATGGCCACTCCATACGCTATTGCCTCAGAAACGGCTGCTCATTCCCGCGCACAGACACGACGTTCAGGTGAGCGCGATCACCTTCGACAACTCAGTATGATCCGCCCATGGAAGGTTCGGAAAACTGCTGGGGTCAGCTACTTCTGCGGCAGTAGAGATTGTTCACCCCAAGATTGTTGACCGCTCGACCTCTGATGGTTCGAAGCACGTTGCTTTTATGGTAGAGCGCAATCAAACTTTTGTCCTTACAGCGACGGCTCCAGTCAAGTTATTCTACAAACGCCCAAATGCCAGCAACCAGTCCCATCGTCAGTTGCCACTATTAACATCCTTCCTCATTCGTGACGCAAACTTTGAAAAGTTATTTCTCATAGACACTGGATCAGATGTAAGCTTACTACGCCACAATTATTTCGAACCCACTCACCCAATCAACACCAGCAGTCTTACCTGCGCCAATGGCTCCAACGTAGTGAAGTTTGAGGTACGAGTACACACAATCTCGTTCACCAACTCAAAAAGATGCTTCAATTATCCTTTCAACATTGCCAACACGACAAAAAACATCATTGGATGTGACTTCCTCGAACACTTCGACCTTACTATACGTCCAAAAACACGAGAGATACGCACTGTTGATAATCAGTTGTTATCATCAGCGCTCAAACAAACGACTCGCGCCAAAACAGTCTCGTTTATTTAGCTAATTCCTCCAGTTCGTCATGTACCACAACTGGACGATGTTCTAAATCGACTTCAAGATATTTTCTCCTTTATGCTCGATCTCAAGAGGAAGCGTGCCATCACAGCTCATCACATCATCTTATCGAAGCAACTTCCTCATCCTGCCAGATTACGTACATTAGCACCACACAAGCATAAGGCAGAATTCGCCATGCTACGTCAACAAGGCATCTTTGCACGATCCAGCTCACCATTTACGTCGCCTGTGGTAGTGGTACCAAACAGTCAACCTAGAGCATTCAAAGTGTACGTGGATTGTCGTATTCTCAATTCTTGCACACAGTCTGATTCGTACGTTCTGCCAAATCCAGCTGACCTACTCAGATCTGCTATCGGTCATGCTGTGTACCAAAACTCGACCTTCTGAAAGCCTACTATCAAATACCCATAGACAAAGACTCTATTTCGTATACTGCACTCAGATTCACCGGATGTGGCACACACGAATATCATTATATGCCTTTCGGTCTTAAAAACGCATCCCAAACATTTCAACGCGTTATGAACGAAATACTAGATGGTCTACCATTTGTAATTCCATACGTAGACCACATTCTGGTATTCTCTAACTCAATATCCGAATATATGATTGGTCTCAGCCTTTTGAATTGATCATTGACGCATCCGGCGTTGCCACAGGTGCAGTAGTTCAACAGTCCATCAATGGCATACTCCGCTTTTTCGCGATCTAATCGCAAAATCTACAACCTTGCGATACGCGATATGATACATTGGGGAAAGAGTTACTCGTAATCTACAGGTCGATCCTACTCTTCCACACCTATTTGAATAGCCGAAAATTCAAGTCCTACACCTACCACCTTCCTCTTCTACCGATGCCCAGAGGAAAGAAAGAGTATTCATATTCACGATATGTCAATTCGCAATTTACACGAATACACGGGTATGAATATGAAGTCACTCACGTGAAAGGATTAGAAAATGTAGTTGCGGATCCCTGAGCCGTCCTGCAGAACTCTGTGACTCTATCCTTTGTCCTTCACCTACAAATACTCAGGAATTTCAAGCAGCACAGCAAGATGATCCATCACTTTGTACATTTGATGTCAAACGCCAGAAAACAGTTGATTATGATGGAACTCTGCTGCAGTGTAAAATAACTGGCGTGGGCCATCGGCCATTTATACCTGAAACACTCCGTCACAAGATCTTCGATGTTTGCCATTTAATGTGCCACCCATCTGGCAAAGCCTCAGTGGAAATTTTATCCAAAACTTATTTTTTGGCCTGACATGCGGCGAGATGTCAAGAAGTCGTCAAAAAAATGTCTAGAATGTCAGAAATGCAAAGTGACAAGTCACAGAAAAACGGCGCCACAAGTCATACAAGTGCCAAAATACGGTTCACGCACATACATGTTGATCTTGTAACCTTACCTGCCGTGAACAATATACGCTATCTACTATCAATACGGGATCGCACCACTCGATGGTATGAGGCTATACCACTGCCAGACATGAAGCAAGACACTGTCAGTTATGCTTTAGAGCTCAATTGGTTCGCTCGGTTTGGTGCCCCAGCTGAAGTGACAACCGACCGTGGCGCACCCTACTGAAATAATATGGTGTCAAACACTCCGTGACAGCGGCCCGTAATCCTAGAGCAAATGGTTTCGTCGAAAGGCCACACCGGGAACTGAAAGCGGCGCTCAATGCGTACAAGATCTTGAGAGCCGATCAAATGTAGCTCCGCTGAAATGGTATTTGGCGAATGTCTACGGCTGCCTGGCGAGCTAGTCCGATCACGCCCTGAAACTGCAATAACGATGAACGATCCGGCATTTCTGTTTCTACTTCGCAATTACGTACATTGTAACGCCCAGAATCGGCCGATCTGTCCTACATGTCTGGAACATGGTCCAATCTATAAACGAAAGATTTTGATAGTTGTAAACGGTTCTTCGTCAACAACGACATGGATAACAGGATTCTAGCCAAACCGAAGCGCAGTCCATATCTTGCGTTAGATCGACGTCAGAATTACATTAGTTTCGAGATTAATGGCAAAGCTGAATCTGTCTAAAAACACAGATTATCCCAGGCCGACCTTGATCCTACTTTTCCACGATGTTGGTCTATCAGATGGCAAAGAAACGATTGTTCCACCTCCAGACAGTTTTGCTGACCACGGGCTGACGCCCGACATCTCACCAGCAACAGAGCCAACTGGCACCGTCACTCTGTCGCGAGATATAGAGGAACTAGAATCAGAATCGACAGAGCCAACGTCAGTGTTTACTCGTTACACCTCCTGTAAGGCAAGTCCCCTTCATTGTTTACTAATTTTCATTGTTGGAGGTGTATGTAACACGCGGCTCCGCGTTACAACCAAACAAAATTCAATTTTGACAAATATAGTTCTCTTTAAGGTCAAATAGTCTAAATCTGGTTTTACACAATATTTCTCTTAACTGTGATTTAAGCAACAATCTCTGTTAGTTTCAAGCAGTTTAAATTGAGATTTCTTTGTCTGCAATTTTAATTGTAATTTATAGTTTTTTTTAATAATAATACAAACCCAGGCGTAATACGCTGGTAACATGCAGTAGATTTGTGACTTAACGCTCAAAGCCAGGATTTATAAATTTTGTGTGATAAAAAATTCCTACAAGAACACTAACAGTGTAATTAAGACTTTATGGATTTATATTTTGTATATTTCTCAATCATTTTTCCGAAACCCTACTGTTCAGTGGATTTATGTGATTTAACGCTCATAACCTAGCATAGAGCGGATTATTGTAACAACGCAAAACTTGGATTTAAATTTTGTGCTTAGTGTGGATACTTTTATACGATATTTATCTTTGTTTTGCAAAATTTTGTTTAATAAAACAATGACTTTGTGCCTGAGCTTTCCAACATCATACTTTGGGAAAGGGCCAGGGATTAATAGTGAACGCGAATCGTAATAACAGCTACCAGATATTAAGTAGGAGGGCAATATCGTACTAAATAGACATCTAGCCCGCCGAACCTCTTACATTAACTACAGAACCTCCTATAATATATTGCAGAAGTCGAAAATTACCACAAACAATCCATTGTCCTGATTCAGATTTAAGAACTATCACTATTGGGGATGCAAATTTAAAATTTGAATGCCTATTTTAATAGTAAAAATTCTTCGATATTGCTGCGCTAAAGGTTGAGCCTTAGAAATACTGTGTCATGGTGCTACCAACTCGATTTGGTGTTCAATTCCTGTCTTCAGCCTATTGCGATTGGCATTAAACGGAAGAAGCGCTGCCAGATGCTTCACGATAACTTCTGCTAAATCATCTGTGACTACGGATCTGGGTAGACAAAATTATATAATCACTTAAGTTCCAGTCTCAGTATATTTCATTTACTTCGAGCCTTGTCATATAATCCGGGTCTTTGGATTTAATTGCAAAATGAAATAGATCATAAATCCATCCAACTGATATTGCTTTTATATCATCAATCAGAAAATTCAACGTAAATGACTATTTAAACCCTAATGTCGCTGACAACTCTTTTATTCCTTTTTAACAAAATTTAAATTCCATTTGCGGTCCATAGTGGATAGGCGAAAGTGGGGCAATCAAATTCTATCACATCGGTTTACACTATGCTCAACACAACATTCGTGTTCTATTAAACATATAAAACCAATTACTTCATTTATTGCTGTCATAGTCAGTAACATACTAAAGATCTCCTTCATAAACCTATCCAACAGTCTGACTAACTGTACCTGTTCGCATATCCTCACTGAAGCTCCCTATCATAACCTCAGTAATTTTCAGTGCTTTGGATCAGCACTATTTTGAGATTTTCATACGCAATCACACATACTAATGTTCTTTTAGTTTCTTATATGTTGAGATTAATTGCACAATGCTGTCATTTTGGTTATTGATTTGATCGCATTTTTCTAGTGCGGGACAATTAATAGCACTTGTAGGTCGGCAAATTCTTGAATACTGTCCATTTTCAGGTGCAGCGATAATTGCTCTAGATTGATGGGTTCTCACGTGTACCTTCATTTTCGAGTCCAGCTTCAGCTAATCGTTTGAAAATGACGTTGAAGCCAGATTTTCCACTTCTTCTTTGTTCCAATACTTCGAGACCTTATTTCTAGTCTCATCTTTAGGGTTGACACAATACGCACAGGGAAAAACAACTTGTGGCAAATGTGGTATCTTCAATCAAGAGAGATCTATTTATACTTATATTAATTTCTAAAGTATTTTTTATTGTCTTCCCTAATATCCGGTCTTCATGCATATTCTCATAAACTCAAATGTATACGCAAACCTATCTATGTCACCCCTCCCCGAACACAATAACCTATAAGTACGTATGTGTTCTTAACTAAAGTGACATTTCTAGAATAACAATAATCAAACTTTATGGATCAATATACACACCTATCCCTGATGTCTTTATTTTAAATTGTTGTTCCGAACGAGTAGAAGGATAAACAAAATTTTTATTTCAATATTGCAGTAATCCTCAAGTACTCCATTTTATCAAATCCTATCCTGTTTTCAATAGGTTAGAAAAAGAGGGATTTGTAAAACTGTTGAAAGAATAAAGTATTATTCTATCGTTTGGACAAGACCGACTTATGAGCCTACACTAATGAATTGTATCTCAACCAAAAAATATTTATACTCATTTCCTGTATAAATGTATTTTTCCATTTAAATATCTGTGTCCAAACAATATCCATATCTATGCATATATAAAATTATATATATAATAAATTAGCAATATTTTGTTTTATTTTTATTAAATTTAAGAAAAATTATTTATTTATATTTATATATACCCACATTTTATAAAATATCCATTCATATACGTTCACATGCTATATCCTATGCATATATAGATAGGCATATAAGCAACCATGTGGGTTCTTCCCACATTGTTTATAAATATCAATATATATCCATTATATATATATATATATATATATATATATTTATATATATATATGTATATGTTACCACATATAATATAAATATCATACAAGCAACATTGTGAGTGCCTCAACGGCTAAATTATATTAATCAAAATATGTTTGTTAATAAGTAAGTTATCTATTTTTTATGTCTATGTATATATATACGCCTCGATTTATAAGTATATATGTATCTATAAGCAATACAATGGGTTCCTTGAATTACAAGTGCCTTAACATTCACCCTGAGTGCAAATATATTTACTTTTATATATATATATATATATATATATATATATATATATATATTTAATAAATTTATTTGGCAACAAAGGCTAACACGCCCAACATTTGAAATGATGAGGTACAAATTAAAAGTAGGATATGTAGTTGTGACTAGCAAAGTATACAACCACAGGGGAGGAGGAAGTTGAGAAAGAGAAGTTCTTTCATCAACTTCGTAACAGATCGTTTTGATGGAATGGAGATTCAAGTAGACTAGGAAGAGTCGACTAGAGAGAAGAGTCTTTATGCCAGTGTTGCGTGCTGGGATCATTGATTTCAGTTGGGCGAGCTTGCGGCTGATGGAAAGCGTAGAGAAACCAACGTCCGATGAATGTTTGATGGTCCAGTAGTCTTTTGAGTTTCCGATTGTTTGCTGAAAAAAAGAGATTTAGTAGAACAGATTGTGGCATAGCAATCAATATTTGAATGCGGTAGAATGAAAACGAGAATAGAAATGGTATCGGTGAGTCCTTATTAGAGATTAAGAATCAGAGGCAAATGGTTGCAAGGTGGGGCTAGCCTAAATAGTTTTCACGCTCCAAAACTGGATAATAGCCTAGGGATATAAAGAAGTATTATGAATTAAGGAGGAACCAGTTTTGCTTCCAATCAGATGTCTCGTCTATGAATTTGTTAAAGAAGTGATTGTGAGCCGCCGTTCTAAATTCATGATGGGATAGGAGCTTTATTTCCGAGGGAGAGCGTTGAATACACTTGTGGGTTTGGAAAAATGATAGGTTTTATTAAATATAATAGGAGTGTGGTTAGAATGGATTGAAGAGTTGCTATAGCGTGTAGCATAGTGGTGACTTAGCTGAGCGAAGTTTGATAGTGATAGGCCAGCTGTGATCTTATGAATGAAAGAAATGACTCTTAAGTGACGGGTGAACTATAGCGGAAGAGGGTTAAGTAGGAGTAGGCATTTCCGATAATTCTGGCTTTAAAAATCTGGATTAAATCTGCTCGATGTCGTAAGAAGATGATATAGAGAGGAAGCAATAAAATTTGCTATCGTATGATATTAGGGGTAGGACATAGAGCTTAAATAATGTGAGTTAGAGGGTTGGATTGTTAGTCTTGAGGCAGATTAGACGGGCCCACTTGAAGAGTTTAAATGTAGTATGTTGAAGATGTGGGGCGAAGTCTAGCAATTTTGAAAAGGAGATACCAAGGTGCTTCGCCGAGTCAATTAATTCAATATCAAGGAGGCAACTTGTATCTGAAAGAGAATTGAATTGGTCAGAGGTACGTTTCATCAAACGAGTTTTATCGGGGTTCAATTTAAGACCGATTATGCTAAGCTGCGAGTGCAACGAAGATAACAGCTGAGTGATAAGAGGTAGGGAGGAGTTGGATGCTGTGGGATTGATGAATACAACTACCATGTCATCTGCCTACCTGAACAGCTTGAATAGGATGTCCTCAACCTACACTTGAGCGAGTGGTAAATTGAATAATATAGGACCAAGTTCGGAGCACTAGGGAACTCCAGATCGGATAAAGGTTGACCTCGAGCGACTATTTCCGACTTTTACAGTTGTGTAACGGTGTACGACATAGTAACTGATTAGATTGAGGACTTTGCCGCAAATAGCACTGCTTAACAAAGCGGATTCAATTGCCGAGAACGACAGCGAATCAATGGCCTTAGAAATATCAAGAAAGAGTGGAGTGCATTCATGACCCATAGAGATAGAGGAGTAACAGTGATCAAGAACACTAAGTTGGTGGAAGAGGAACGGCCGTTCAAGAAGCCATGTCCATTGTCGAGGAGGCAGAATTTATCTAGAGATTTGATGAAAGGGTTGATTAGGTTATACAAGACCCTGTCGAATTATTTTAAATAAAGGGACAAAAGTAATAGAGCGGAGATCTTTGAATGAGGAGATTGACGATGTACCATTTTTGGGATAGGAGAAGTCGTCGAATTAAGCCATTCTGGAGGAAGGTAGGTAGTTTCAAGGCATCGGTTGAATACATCGGCGAGTAGAACTGCCATCATCCTGACAGAGACTCCATATTGATCAAAGTGGAGTTTAGATTTTATGTCTTTGATAGCTTAAACAACGAAGGCTGGCGAAATAATGAACCAACGTAGGTTGTCAGCAGGAAGAGTGGGAATTGAGAAGGAGTCTATAAGGTAGTTTAGATAATCGTCTGCAAAGGTCGAGTCGTCCGACTTAGATAATTTTATGTATAAGGTATTGGACTTTTGTAGCGATTGGTGTTTGATGACTACGAACTTTTTCCCTGAGTTGGGCGCTGTGCGGATGCGTCTCTCGATGTGTAGTGCTTGTTTGTTGATTACCTGTTTAATGTGCTCATTGATACGTCAGAGAGCGAGAGCGCGAGCAAATGATGTTTTGCGTAATCAAGAATTGCCAGCAAGCCTGAAAGTCTGAATGCTCTCTTTAGAGATTAGGATGAAAGATTAATAAGACAAGATAACAGACAGTAATCGAGATTAGGGAAGATCTCCCGAGACTGAATATTGTTCATGTCTTGTGTGGAGAGGACACAATCAAGCTGGTTGATCCCTCGTGTAGGAAAGTGCACAAATTGACTTAGGAGGTTGTCCGCAAAGAGCCGAATCAGCGGGTGATTTTCCGTAGTTATATTATGCCAGTTGGCCAGAGGAAGGTTAAGGTCACCCACAACGATGTATTGATCGGAGTGTTGAGAGAAGAAAGTGGACATTAGTTGAGCCCCACGGGTGTCATCTATTATTGAGAGGTTTGGGGGTCTGTAGACAACGCAAACGGATAAGCTTTGGTCTAGAATCAGCAGCTGAAACGAAAAGAATTCTAATCCTAGCGAGTTCGATGTAGACAGGCGTTTGGGCATGAGAGATGAACGGACAAAGGCAGCCAGACCACCCCCACGACCAGCCATTCTGTCACTTCGAAGGAAAGTGTAGCCATTGATGAGGAAAATATCATCGCTATGAACGGAAGAGGACAGCCACGTTTCAACCAGAAAGCACATGTCAAGCTCGTTAGAGGATAAAAATGCTCGCAGTTGTTTGATTTTTGGCGCAAGCGATCTACAATTGATAAGAATTGCAGAAAGGGATCCGTTAGACCGGGGAGGAGAAGCGGGCAGGTGCTTTCCGCTGACGGCCGGAGCGAGACCTCGGGCTGATAAGGGTAACTGACCGCTTGTTGACAAGAATGGAGTGGTCAGCATCGATCTGGATTTCTTTAGTCTCGCTTTTATCAGGCGGGTGAGGTAATTGGAGGATTTGAAAACAGGACGGAGGCGAATTATCTGAGCTCGATGGGTTACTTGGGAGCAGTGATGTGGGGTGGGAGGGGGCAAAATCTGAACGGAGGCAGAGTCACGACTGTCCTGTGTGGTATCAGTGAGTTTGGAGGAGGAAGTTGTGGGGGAAGAATCGATGGCTCGCGGGGTGGTGATGGTCTTTCGTTTTGTGGGTTTCAGGACCTCATCACCGGTCGTGATAACGACTTGACTTAAGGATTTGTTGCTGGTCTTGGATAATGGAGGAGGATGGCCGTTGTTGGGGGTCTTTATGCGGCGTGGTCGGCCACGACGACGCGGTAAAGCTTGCGCTGGTTGGGTGGGAATGGTCTCGCTGGTTGAGCTAGTGGTGAAGGGGAGTCCTTCAAATCGAGAGGTAGTTAACCTGATGGATCCAGAGGAAGGAGCATCACCGAGGATGCCTCCGTAAAATGACCGGCGTTTCTTTGGGTTGCTCCAGCCGGGATAGGCATGTCTAGATTCAGGGGAGGAGACGGTGTCTGGCGGAGAGGTCCGCGCTTGTTCTGCAGTTCTTTGTAGTAAAGTGGAATCGCGCTTTAATTTGACTTTGCCTGTCGATATAAAGGGTGATCGAGATTTCAATTGACTGAGTTCATCGTTGGACAGCCTTTTGTGGGAAGAAACCACGAAAGCACGACCTTTGCCGGAGGAGACCTCTTTGAGATGATGGAAGTTGTCTCCCAAATGACTGATTAAATCTGAAGCCAGGTCATCCTTAGAGAGTGGGGAGTGCGGAGACCAGAGGAAGAGGTTGCGTTTACTGTGATTTCGTAAAGCAACCTCCCGCGTAACTCCGTTTAAGAAATCGTCAGCTTGGCGCAACAAATGTGGCTGCAACGTGGAGAGAGAGGTTACCTGATAAAGCTCCTAGCAATCCCTTGACATCTGCCATCTGTTGCTGGAGGTCAGCGAGATTGGTAAGTAGCTTCTGGGTTAAAGGGGTGGTGGAGGCTGGCGAAAAAGTCTGATTCATTATGGAAGTGTGATAGAGAAACAGAGAGAAAAAATGAAAAGATATATAAAAAATTCCGACAAGATAAAAGCAAGTCCTTAATATATGTAAAGAAATTCCAGCAAAATATGTGATTAAATTCCAAGTGTTTCCCAGAGTTGAGATCAGACGAGAAATCTAGAAAATCTAAAAATAAAAACAAAATGAAACCCGATCTCAGTTCAAAATTAAGGAATTATAGAAATCCACGATCACGACCACTCCGGTTGTTGCGCTTTTCTCGTTGTATTATATATATATATATATATATATATATATATGAACTCAAATTTTTTTGAATATATAAATAACTATACCTGTACACGTCTATACACATTATATATATATATATATATATATATATATATGGATATATATATATATATAAAACGAATATCTTAATCCACATGAAGAATTATGTGAGTTCAACCCACATCTTATATGAATATTTAGAACCATTCACATATATTCCTCTGCATAATATGTATATACATGTATATACAAATTTCTGTTAAGCTTATTTAAATTAGCATACAAGCATGCATATATATATATATATATATATATATATATATATATATATATATATATATATATATATATATATATATATATATAAATCAACATATAAATAACTATGTAAGGCTCAATGAAAGCACACGGTCAATTATAAGTATAGCCAAATTACCTCTTTCTAACTCCATCTATATTGTTCAGTCTACAATCTCAAAATCATTGTCGCGGTTTCTTAATTGGATTTATTATTAACTCTGATTCCTCCAATCTACGTTTTCTACCTTCCGAGAAGGCTGCATTGAATATGGATTACAATTATTTTTCTACAGATGTCACAATCATGACGGTTATTCCTGATTTTATTTCAATTGATTCTCTAATCAACCTGGTTAATATATTTTTATTACATAAGGCAGTCCATTTATTTTGCTTTCCTAAATACCTTACCTGTTTTATTGGTTTATTTTTCCACTAAATCGCAATAGCGTCTCGTTTATGATTTTATCAGTTAATTTTTCCGGATAACCATTTGTTCTGAATAATTCTTTCAATTTCATCAGTTCTTTGTATCTATATTTTAAATTATTTAATCAAATTATTGGGTCTGGTGAATTAGATTCATGGCATGGAAAATCCTTAAAACAACGAGACACTACATCCCAGACTGTACGGCTTAGTAAAGATTCATAAACAAGATAATGCAATTAGGTTAATTGTGAATTTTTACAATTTTCCAAATTATAAATTGTCAAAATTTCTATGCCATAGAATAAGAAAATACGCTTATTTTCTAGATTATATATTAAAGAATACCTAGCACATTACTGACATTATTAGTAAATAATAACTTGAAATCCTGTATTTGGTATATATGTATACTAAAATACCGGTGCAGGTTTTACCAGATTCTCTCCAACGTTGTCTTGTTGAGGCCCCTAACCTATTCGAGTCTGAAAGCCCCATAGATGCCAGATCGCTTGAAGTCCTAAAATTCACAGTAGAGTCTGATAGGCTTATATTACCATTTGTATCTCCTAGGTTCAAGTCCGCAATGTCCTGCACTAACCTACTTGTGTCCTCAAATTTAATATCGGTCTCCATGTCTATATGGTATAACAATTAAATCGACACTTAATGTTAGGCAATCGGAATGCGAAAGTTGGAAAGCGTATCTCCCGAACAAATAATCTGGAAAGAGATATACGTGAACAACAGAAGAATCAAATTACCTGTTCCAGGACGTCTCCTTTCAATATTATATTATATTAGAACAAAAGGCAATTGATGGAGTAATATATTTGATGAGATGTATTCGTTTACTAGAGAAAATGTTAAAATGCAGCAGACCAAAATATACAAGACCAGTCAAGGAGCGAGACACTCGAAAAACTGAAAATGGCGCACAATTCAAAATCAAGTATTTAAACAAAGAATGTTCTGGAAAATAAAAAGAAAAAATTCTTTTTAAATAAAATTCGTTACAATCAGCCATGGTGGTTTAAATTTATCAGTCAATGTTATTTTACATAAGGCGGAGGATTTAACTTCCTCCACATACACCACCTTCTCAAAAAAGACGGCTAGTAATAGACGTAATCATAGTTCTTCGGCTGACGTGGCACTCTTCCAGAACGAGTTGTGCATAATGGCGCCCCTGAAGTCGTCATCTCGCCCGGTACAATATTCACTGGTTCTTCCAAATCATCTGGTATCGACAAATAGTTTTCATGCTGTGATTCAGTAGAATAAGATTTTGCTATATTAGACAACGCGTCTTCTGAGTTCTGCATTTCATTATGTGCCTGTATGGTGGGATTGCACACATCAGATTCGCCCATGGAACGGTCATTCGACGCATCTGTTAATTCAGTCATACCGTCTATCCAGATAAACTGGGGAATGCAACGATCCAACGTAACACAATCCTCAATGCCATTTATTTCTATGATGACATTCTTGTCAGTCATCCTCTTGACCTTGTATGGTCCTTTATAAAATGGTGTTAGGCAGTTCTTCCTATTTTCATTAGTTATATACACATGCGAAGCCGATCTTAGATCAGAGGACACATAGCATTTGGTTTTAGCTTTTCTAGTCTTGGTCGGAGCTAAACGACACATCTTATCTCTAAGTGCTCCTACGAACCAATCTACATAACTAGAAGCCCAATCAAGACTACTTGGAGTTTCTATTAGAAGATCTCCAGGCAACCTTAATGGTTCTCCATAAACCAGTTCTGCTATGGAAGTACCTAATTGTGCCCTATATCTGTTGCGCATGGCGAGTAGTACTATAGGAAGATCGTGTATCCAGCTTGTTCCACTAGTACACCTTAATGCAGCTTTCAGTTCACGATGTAGCCTTTCTACCATCCCATTCGCTCGTGGGTTATACGCGCTAGTATGTATTACAGTGGTTCCCATGATGTTGAGGGATCTTACGAAAAGCTCGGACATAAATTGACTACCGCGATCACTAGTGACCTTTTCCGGAACACCATAACGCGATATCCAATTATGTAGAAACGCGAACAAGACTTCTTGCGCTGTCATGTCTTTTAAAATCGCCACTTCAAATTGACGACTAAATCTATCTACCATGGTCAGCAAGTATTTGTTCCCATTAACTTCAGGCATCTCGACAATGTCTATGTGTACGTGTCTGAACCGTCCAATTGGTATCCCAATATTCTTTATCTCGGTTCTGGTATGTCTCCACACCTTACACGTTTGACACTTGGCACAGGCTCTTACCCATACCCGTATGTCTTTAGACATGTGCGGCCATACGTATCTGTCGTTGATCAATCGAATGGTGGCTTTAATGGATGGATGACCCATGTCATGTAACACTTGGATAATCTTGGCCCGTAACTCCAACGGCACATATGGTCGTGGTTGACTTCTAGATGTTTCGCATAACAACCACTTGCCACTTATGAGCTTACGAACATATCCTGGTCTTTTGGACAATACTAATGTAAAGGGATCCGATCCTTGCGCTTCCTCGATTTGACTAACGAAATCATGCATTGAATCATCTAAACTTTTCAAAGGACCTTGAAATATCAGCTCGACATCAGCTTCATTCGGTCGGCTAAGTGCATCGGCTACCACATTCTCCTTACCAGCAATATGAGACACAGTGAAATCGAACTCTGCTAACCGTGTTATTTGGGAATTTACTCTACGAGAGTAATTAAGCCTAGCTGTTTTACCAAGTATGCTGATCAATGGCTTATGATCGGTCAATAACTTAAACTTATGACCATCTAAGTAATGCTCGAAGTGTAGCACTGCGGCATACACTGCTAGAAGCTCTTTGCCAAACGTATCATAACGTTTTTCTCGATCATTAAGCTTACGGCTATAAAACCCAATCGGTCTTACTACGTCCTGATCTCTTTGCTGTAGCACTGCCCCTAATGCAACATCTGAGGCATCTGTGATTAGCTCGAAAGGTTTTTCCCAATCTACAGGTGCTAATGTGGTTACGTCACTTAACATATCCTTGGCCTTTTGGAAATTTTCTCGGTCTTCTGGACTCAAGTTTATAGGCCAAGACTTCTTGATCGTGCTCTTTTCACGAGTGAGATGGCGTGTTAACGATCCAAGAATTCCGGCTAGACCTGGAATGAATCGACGATAATAGCTGATCATGCCCAAGAACCTTCGCAACTGGCGTACGGTTCGGGGTTCCGTTACGTCCTTAATAGCTTGGATCTTATCTTCCAAAGGTTTAATTCCGTCTTTGGAAAGTATATGACCAAGGTATTTAACTGAAGAGCAACCGATATTACTCTTATTAGGTTTGACCACTAATCCATATTGTTCCAGCCTGGTCAAAACCGTTTCCAAATGCGTACGATGTTCATCTCGTGAGCGACTAAAAATTATTATGTCGTCTATATATACTCTCGCAAATGGACAATTCTGAAGGATTTCTTCAGCCAAACGCTGGAATGTCTGACTGGCATTTTTCAAACCAAAAGGCATTCGAAGAAATTCATGCGATCCCCCTCCTGGAAATCTGACTGCGGTGAGTGGTATCGAACTTTCCTCCATTGGTACCTGATAGTACGCTTTCTGGAGATCTAAAGTTGAATAAACCTCATATCCCATTATATCTCGGAGTAAAGTACTCTGGTTAGGGAGAGGATAAGAATCACCCTTCGTCACTGAGTTTAATAGACGATAATTCCCACAAACCCTCCATTGACCCGGTTCAGGTTTGGGAACTACCACTATTGGGGAAGCAAAATTGGAATTTGACCTTCTACAAATCCCCTCTTCGCGCAATTGGTGAAATTCGGACAAAGCAACTTGTTGCTTGTGTTGTGCCAATGGTTGAGCCTTTGGTGAACAAGGCAACGGAGCCACCAATTCTATCTGGTGTTCTACTCCTGTCTTCAAACCTATCCTTTTGGCACTGAAAGGTTGAAACACTGCTAGGTGCTTCTCGATTATATCGGCAAAGTCATGTGCGACTGTTGGACGAGGTAAGAGGACTGTTCTAACTGCCGACGTGTTAGACTCAGTAGGTGTTGATATCCCTACGCCTTCTGCGATAGTCCTAGCTTTGGGGTCTAATGTCAGCTTGAAATGTGTCAAGAAATCCATGCCAATGATATGGTCCTTGACATCGGCTACTAGAAAATTCCATCGGAAGGAAGATTTCTGGCCTAACGTTACCGACATTTCTTTCATCCCTTTCACTCCTATCGGACTACCGTTAGCGGCCCATAGTTGATAATCAAATGTGGGGCAATCTGCTTCCACCACGTCTGACCTAACTATGCTTACCTCAGCACCCGTATCGATAAGAAATTCTAATCCAGATAATTCATCCTTAATAATGAACTTGTTGCTGGACAATCCGGCAATGTTTTCCAGATCTCCGCTTAGTGAGAATCGGACTCTCTTGCCTTCTATCTCGGTGCTATTTGCTCTAGTCGCATCTTTTGCTTTGAGTATGCCTTTTAAAGGCATATCTGGGAGCCTTTGCAATGGAACCCCCCTACGGCTCCTACTAGCGGGGGTTTTGTCCTTTTCCCGGTGATGGATTTCTCTCTACCGGTTTTGTGCTTCCTTTCCATTTGGGTCCACCTAATCGCGGGTATATACAATTTTCACCTTGGCACTTCGCACTGCGTCCGTATTCGCAATGTGCCTTACACCATCCGCGTGGCCCTTCGAAGCGTTGACGCGAGTGACTCCCTCGACGTCTAGTATACCTATCCTGACTCTGAAGTTGTGCAATATCACTACGTAAGCTAGCAACTTCTCTACATAAGAAACGCAAGGTTTCTTGTATAGTCAGGTTGTTTTCGGTATCTGCCCTGACTGGCTGCATCGTGACAGAATCTGCTATTACAGCATGTACTTGTGGTTCCTGCTGTTTATACACGCCGTCTAACCCTCTGAGTTTTGTTGGCCAATCAATGCTCATTGTGTCAAATACTTCCAATGTTGTTCTAAGCCTAATTGGTAGCTCAGCTGTGAAAATGGAGTTGACTACATCTCTAGATATATTCAACCTGGAAGCTTTTGTGCAAAGGCGTTCATAAAATTCGGACGGTAATTGACGCCCCATTTTTTCTAAGCGTAATAGTTCGCACATTTGCGCTGATCTTCCAGGCTGATATCTCTGTTGAATTTCAGCCATTAATAACTCAAATGCATTGTACGGCTTTTCTTCCACAGTTCTGTCTCTGAAATTTTCCAAGGCATTTCGGAAATTTTCAGGCAATGCCATCCATGCTGCAACAAATTTCTCCATTGGATTTACAATATTATAAGCACTAAATATCATTTGGGCATCTCCTACCCAACTTGAATGTTTTTCTGATTTGTACTGCGGTAGACTTAAAATTCTTGGACTGGCGCGGTCGCCAAATTTTGTTGAGGCCCCTAACCTATTCGAGTCTGAAAGCCCCATAGATGCCAGATCGCTTGAAGTCCTAAAATTCACAGTAGAGTCTGATAGGCTTATATTTCCATTTGCATCTCCTAGGTTCAATTCCGCAATATCCTGCACTAACCTACTTGTGTCCTCAAATTTAATATCGGTCTCCATGTCTATATGGTATAACAATTAAATCGACACTTAATGTTAGGCAATCGGAATGCGAAAGTTGTATCGTAATAATTCCCGAACAAATAATCTGGAAAGAGATATACGTGAACAACAGAATGAATCAAATTACCTGTTCCAGAACGTCTCTTTTCTGATTATATTATATTAGAACAAAAGCAATTGATGGAGTAATATATTTGACGAGATGTATTCGTGTTACTAGAGAAAAATGTTAAAATGCAGCAGACCAAAATAATAAGACCAGTCAAGGTGCGAGACACTCGAAAACTGAAAATGGCGCACAATTCAAAGTCAAGTATTTAAACAAAGAATGTTCTGGAAAATAAAAAGAAAAAATTCTTTTTAAATAAAATTCGTTACAATCAGCCATGGTGGTTTAAATTTATCAGTCAATGTTGTTTTACATATGGCGGAGGATTTAACTTCCTCCACACCAGTAAACAGTTTCAGGTCCTGTTAAAGACCACTTACAGCAACCGTTCTCAGACAAATAATGTCTTGTCTTCTTCTTGTAGCGTTGCACGGCACTTAATTCTAGCTGGGGCGTTTTCACATTGCTAACCAATCTGTAAACGCCCCGGCTTCAAGTAAATGCCGTACGACGTTACAAACTCGGTTAAGGTGCTCTGAATAGAGATTAGTTACTGATATGGGGGCCCTTAAGAGGGCCGGGTAATGCGTTCGCTTTGAGTCTTCAGCTTTGAAGATGTCCTAGAGCCTTGGGTGGACTCTGGTTGATTTGTTGCTCCCGTGGTTGAGCTGTGATCGTGTTGTGGATGGTGTCCTGCAGGTCCTGCACTCAATTGGCTCGTCTCTCCGGTATCCCGCAACAAGATGAGTAGATACTGACAGCCGACAGAGCGCACACGTATTGACAACCGACAGAACGCACACGCGTGAAGCAGGTAGAAGGCAAATGCCACAACTGACTTGCATGGTAAATTACCGTGCTTAAATAGCATGCAATATGTGTACTTGCATACTATTGGTTAAACGTGGTTAGACGTGGTTAAACGGCAATTTGCTTTTTTCTCATTGGTGCAACGTAAATAAATTTGAATTTAATTTACGCAATATGTCGGCGATTGATTTGTGTCGTTACAACACTTTCCTCTCTGAAAAAAAGAAAAATTCCTCTCTGCGAGGCTAGATAAGAAATGCATGACAGAGTTCGAACCAAGTTAAGCAAAAATATGATGAACCATAAGTGCTGGGCTTAAATATGCTTGTTGGTTGCTTCAACAATGATATGATGCCAGGTAACCACTAGGAATTGCTACACAAATTGTTAGCTCTAGTGGACGGTCATAGCACGTGAGGCAAAATAGAGCAGTGTAAGTATTTGGAGCCGCAGCGTGAAGATTTCGAGGTAAATCGCCTCTGAATTTGCCAGGTTTAAGTTAAAACCTAAGCAGGTTGGATCGTTGTCAATGTGTTTGTATACGACCAAAGGAGCTAGAGTGCTCGACGTTGTGGTCATGACATTTGTAGAGTGGTCTTTGTGAAATAGATAAAGTTGAGATATGCATTGAAAGTGGCCTGTACCATGATATGAAGCTGATCACTACTTAGTGTTGCTACACGAAAGCGTTAGCTCTAAGTAGCTGGTCATACCAAAATAGGCAGTGTAATGTCATGTGTGAGAAATACATTATAATGTAAAAATATATACATTAAAATCAAAGGTAACTGCATAAAAATATGTACACGAACATTGCCTCAGAGATGGCATAATACCAAAGAACTGTTCAAAAATGCTACACAATTGTTAGCTAAGAACAGGTGGTTATGCCACGTGAGACAAATACTAAAAATTAACGTAAAGTTTAAAAAAAAATTTTATAGTTAAATGTTAATGTTTAAAAAAATTAATTACGCGTTATACAAAGCAGGTTGAGATTGTGGGCAGACGGAGCCTGAGACGTGTGTAGAAGGTTGAACGCTCTCAGGATCAGGTGGTTCGATAAACGGTTTTAACCTGTCTATGCTTACTGATGTCGGTGTAGCGCCTTGCATAATGATGAAGTATTTTGGCTGTCTGAGTAAAATCGGGTAAGGACCGCGATACTTGGGTTGTAGTGGTGCAACAGCAGTATTGTTGCGAACGAGTACTCTCTTGCAGCTGTGGAGCTGTGGGTGAACGAAGACTGGACGAGGCGTGTGTCTCGGCTGCTGTTCGGACATGTTACCGAAATGAAGTCGAAGGCGGGTAGCTTCGTTTTGTGGGTCATCTTGTGCCGGTAGTAGACGTGGGAGCTGACTAGGCAGGCGTAGATCCATGCCATACAAGAGTTGTGACGCAGACGTTTTAATGGATTCTCGAGTACGAGAACGCATGGCCAGCAGAACTAAAGGTAGTGCATCGACCCAGTTGCCATTAATGGACGAGGATGCTAAAGCTGCTTTGAGTTCCCTATGCATTCTCTCTACCATGCCATTAGCTTGGGGATGGTAGGCAGTCGTCTGGCGTAAGATGCATCCCATGTACCGCAAGGTGGTTTTGAAACGATCAGATGAGAAGCAAGTGCCTCTGTCCGTGATGACCTCATTGGGAACACCATAATTGGATATCCATGCAGAGATAAAACCGTTAGTTACTTCGTCTGCAGAAATGGTGCCAAGAGGTAATGCCGCAGGCCACCGTGTAAATCTATCGATCATAGTTAGAAGGTAGCTGAAACCTTGAACCTTTGTCAGATGAACTATGTCGATGTGGACGATGGCTAGGCGAGAAGTAGACCGAAAATGTTGCAACTTAGAACGAGTGTGTCGTGTGATCTTGTTTTTCTGACAAATTGCACACTCTGAGACCCATCGTTTAACATTCTGCCTAAGTCTGTGACCCCAGAAACGATCTGTAAGAAGTCGGACAGTCGCTTGGCTTCCTGGGTGAGAAATTGAGTGAAT
Organism: Eudiplozoon nipponicum; assembly: GCA_029291075.1. Lineage (NCBI taxonomy): Eukaryota > Metazoa > Platyhelminthes > Monogenea > Mazocraeidea > Diplozoidae > Eudiplozoon > Eudiplozoon nipponicum. The sequence goes on from JAQBSW010002825.1 coordinate 92,560, forward strand.
TGAATCGAAAACCTTTCTCTGAAGGCTGGTCGGCAGAACTGGCTTGTTGGGCTGCGTACCCGTGAAGTAAACAATTGGTAAGCCTTCCCACAGACGGCATATGAACTTGGTTGGGTGACGGGCTATTGATCTTTGAATGTGAATGTCACCGCGTTGTTCAGTTCGCAGGAGAGTTGGCGTTAGTGCAGGTTCACTGAGTGCCACGGAGTTGACAGTGAATGGTGACGGCGAAGGTGGTTGTAGAGAGACGTCTGGCCTAGACAGGGCATCTGCAATGAAGTTCTGTTTGCCCTTGACGTGAAAGACGTCAAATTGCCATTCGCTTAGACGAGAAAGCTGTCTTTCCACTCTGGCAGGGTACTTGGCGATAGATGAAGTTGCGTTTCGAAGTGCGCTAACTAGTGGTGCATGATCTGTGAAAACAACAAATCTGCTACTGCCAATGATGCTGATAAAATGGCGCACTGCGTCGTGGATGGCGAGAAGTTCTCGGCCGAAAGTGTCGTACCTCGTTTCTACTGGTTGGAGAGTACGCGAGTAGAAACTGATAGGCTTCCGAACTCCGTCGATCTCTTGTTCCAAAGTGGCTCCAATAGCGAATTCAGAAGCATCTGTCGTGAGTAGAAATGGCTTTTCAAAATCTGGATGCGTTAGCATTGTGGCATTTGCTAACGAGTTGATGGCAAGTCGAAGTAATTCCTCGTCTTCGGATGACCAAGCAATGATGGAATTCTTGCTAAGTCCTTTTCGGTTCCGCAGGTGCCTGCACAAAGGATAAAGTTGTTTTGAAAGGCCTGGAAGGAACTTGCGATAATAGTTTAGTACTCCCAGGATTTTCTGCAAATCGCTCAAAGTCCTTGGTGACTTGATATTCTTGATTGAATTCGTCTTTGACGGCAACGGTTGAATACCTTGGGCCGTGATACGATGCCCTAAGAAGTCGACGGATGAAGTTGCAATCTGCGTCTTGTCACAGTTGATCTTGAGTCCGTGGTTGGATAAGCGTGAGAGGACATTTCGTAGATGTTTCGCATGAGATTCTAGATCTGGACTGAATACCATAATGTCATCGAGATATGACATACAATAAGCAGAGTCGTCGCGAAGTATGTTGTCTATGAATCTTTGAAATGTCTGTGTAGCACACTTAAGTCCAAAAGGCATGTAAAGGTATTCGAAAAGGCCAAATGGAGTGATGACAGCAGTTTTCTCGATATCCTCTGGTGCTACCGGGATGTGATGGTAGGCTTGTCTAAGGTCAATCACTGAGAAGAAATTGCTGCCGTTGAGTTTTTCAAGTAATGTGTTGATATTTGGAATAGGATATGCATCAGATTTTGTCACTGAATTTAGCTTACGGTAGTCTCCACAGGCTCTGTACGATCCGTTTGATTTTGAGACTAAGTGCAATGGTGACGCCCATGAACTTTTCGATGGTCTGATGATTCCCTCTTCCAAAAGCCTTGAGAATTCCTCTTGGGCAGCTTTCAGCTTAGCAGGGGCCAGTGGTCGCTTCTTGAGTGCAATAGGTTGTCCTTCTGTGACGATATGGTGCATCGTGTTGGAGACTCGTAGCTCTGACTTGTTAAGATCGAAAAGCGACTTGTATTTTCGAAGAGCTGCTGATATCTCTGCTGAATGATGCACTGGGGTTGGCTGAATGACCTGTAACTCCAAACGCTCGGAGGCAAGTGTCCAAAAACTTTGCTCAAGTCCGGTGGAGGGGTCGATGATCTTTTGATTGGCAAGATCAACAATGAGCCGAAATTTCAGAAGGAAATCAAGGCCTATTATATTATGTGAGACCTTGGCAATGATGAAGTTGTGGGAAAATTCACGTCGTAGACCTATGTTGAGTGTGCGGTACCGGCAGCCATAAGTTGGTATGGGCTCGCCTGTAGCTGTTGCGAGAAGAACGCCTAGCGACATCTCGGCCATTGAATCACCCTTGAGAACTGAGACTGCCGCACCTGTGTCTACGATGAACTCTTCGCCAGTTTTGAAATCAAGAAGGTGCAGAAGTTCGTTGGGCTGTTTGGCCGGGTCATGCAAACAAGTAGGCTGGTGATTGCGACCGGCGTTGTCCGTTTGGTTCTCTATGTGAAAAATTCGGCGTGGACGAAAAGAGTCGACAGGGATGTCGGATTGTAGTTGGCTTCTTCCCTGTGGCGCCGTTGATGCCGTTGATGCGCAGAAAGTACGGTCTTCTACTTCCTGCGCCAGACGTTTCCCGATACTGATGCACCCTTGTGCCTGCGGTCTGTTGTCCTTTCCGTCAGCTGTGGAAATTGGCACTCATTCGGAAATTCTTCGGAACGACAAAGACAGACTTGGCATGAATAAAAAACTTCTGGTGGTTATAACACCAGTTCTTTGGAGCATATTTATTAAAGGATTGCGGGGATCTCGATCGCCGCCTACCGTTATA
>JAQBSW010002826.1:0-94977 GCA_029291075.1 Eudiplozoon nipponicum
CCTTCTTAGTAACCTAAAAATGGAATACAATTTGTTGATATTAGACATGTAGTGACATAGTGCCATTCCCTGTACAATTCAACTTAGTTGGTGTAAAAAATAATTTAATCCAAGCTTTAGTTTGAGTCAGTTGAAACACGAAACTACTGTCAGTCATCCCGATTTTTCTTTGTTCTGTTCTGAAGATAGCTCATACTTTATTTATTTATACTACCTTGGAAGCTGAATTTTTGCTATATAATAAAATTTTGGACCTCGGTTATCAAAACATTGCAATCTCAAATTCATAACAAGATTTATCGGTTGCAATTTTAGTAATGATTCTGTTGTTAGCAGGTCAGGCTAGTAAATACTCTGTAGGAGGAGCTTTCTGACAGCAGCACTTTTAAAAAACTTTTCACAACAAATTTCCTATTTAAGTTCGAGGAATCTCGCCCCATAGATGCGTTTTGATGTAAAATTACCCAGTGCTTATTGAAATCGAAGCATCTTCGCCTTGTATAAAGAACTGAATATATCTCAGTTATGGTTTGCGTTCTCACTATCGATAGCTCTTTCACACGCAAATTATATATTTGGCTAAGTTGAAGAAGCTAATGAACCTCTCCATACTGGATTGTTGCTGCAACATATTGATAAAAAATCTAATTTGCGAGGGGTTGTCTGTCGTTCAGATTTTTTCGCACATCACGTATCAATGGTCATAAGACCACACCCGGCATTATACGAGATACGTTGTACGACCACGGTGGATGAGCGTACGGGTGTTACATTTCTAGCTAGATACTGACTCGTAATTAAGTAATTTTCAGCTTATTTTCGACAGCTGATGTAGCACAATACCGTAGCTAATGTGATAAGTTAGAAAATCCGAAAATTAGCGTAGGCTTAGTGAAGAAATTTCGTAGGCATTATGAGAAGCAGCAATTTCCCTGAATAGTGTTGATATGTACTACTTATCTGGGTAAGGTATGTGTTTGGATGCACATTCCAGGTAAAGATATTTCAGGTCAAGTCCACGTAACGCTGTATTGATTGGTAAGGCGATTTCAGCAATTTTTTGAAATGGTTTTGCGGAGTGTAAGCTTCATTTATTTCAATGCCGCGTTTTGCTGTCCTATCACATCTTTGTTAGGACAGCATTTCCATTGGGACGAACCAAAACTCAACCCGATCATAGACAAACAAAATTGGAAATTGCTATCAATCGGATCTTTGTGTAACTGCCCGTGTACAGATTTCAGCAATTCATTTTTTGTAAAATTGATAACACTGTTTTACCGGAAATTTAAAGATTTCTTGAAAGTTAAAATGCAAAGGTTCTTCACCGATCTATGACGATTCATTCCTGAGTGAGCAATAAATGAGTCGCGATTATAATAAATAGAAAGGGCTAAAGATGTTATTCCTCTATATATTACGAAGGTGTAAATCTTAGATGGCAGACGCCGAATGTAAAATATCAGGTGAACAATAAGTGCAAAAACGAACTAAGTTGATCTTCATAACTCTTACCGGAGTCTTTTAGCAAAACAATAGATAATAGAGAACGTGTGGAGAATATATGGCTCTCACTTCTTTTTCTAAAATGGAACAAAATATTCTATCTGATCAAATCACCATTGAAGAGATTTTGTTATATAGGCTATTTAAGCTACATCAAAATATGGGCTACCATATTATCAAATTTCGATGCAGAAATTTATGTGCCATATAGGGCTTGGTTCGCACAAATTTGTGACAATGCGAGTTTAATGAGGAGAAATACGACTCGGGCTTTCCAGATGTTTATTGAAGAAGCCTTAGAGGAGCTGAAGCAGGCCTACACTTACCTCGATGATGTTATCACCTTCAGTTCAATAGAGGAAAGACATTTGGATTGATTATGTTTTGTAATATGTAGACTGCAGCTGGCTGGCAGTTTAATTAATTATGAAACTTGTACGTCTCCAGCAAGGAAATGACGGCTGAGAAAATTTCTATACATTGTCACTTAAGATTGGGGTGTCATGCCAAAGCTAGTTGACTTCATTCAATAACGTGATTGGAACATTAAATTTAAGAAATGACGGATAGAAAAATCCGGTTGTATATCCATTAGAGAAAGAATATTAACTATTGTCCAATCTGGGAAAAGGTAAGTTGGCGGAATAGGTGCTTCTTGATATGGTTTATGGAAAAACTTTCGGTAATCCGGCGACTGACATATCCGACATTGCTAGTGATGCACTTTTTCTGCAAAGAAACTGTTTCATATTTTATTAGAATCTTATACTTTAGCAAAGATTTCAGAATCAGGAATCGCGTTACCATGAATTTGGTAGCAAGCCGTAAGCGTTTTATGCTGTGGACCATTAATTCCATCAAAATTTAGTAGGTCATCAGTTTTTAGTGCTGACTAACCATAAGATTTGTAGTATATGCACTAGGCTCTGTGTGTTACTTCAACTAATGGTAGTAAGTTAACTCATAGATTGTGCGTCTCCTGGAATATATTTATCTCAAGCGGCACATTGCAAACATGAAGACCGCGGTCGCTGATCTTATAAATCATCTAGTTAAATGCCTTACTGACAAAGAAAATTGTTTACTAAAATACATAATTATAACTTAAAAGGTGGGAAAAACATCAGGCCGCCTGGTGCGCGCTGATCAGCATACATAGGAAGAATTTCCTGAGTAAACGTATTCAGTAGACTTATAAGTTAGAAATAGGAAGCGGACTCAGCTTAAACTATCGGATAAAGCAGTAATCAGTTAGGATAATATTCCTCATTGGTGGCTGCCAATTTGATCACTACCTTTGTCTATGTTTAGCATATGACATGGAAGTTAACAATACCACACTTTATAATATAGCCAATCTGAGAAACGCAAGACATCAGTTGCCAGATAGATGGGCGGTTAAAGGCTCGGTCTAAATGTCTCAAGGGCTACAAAGACAAAATAAATATCATCGAATTACCGAGAGGCAGATCTTCATATTTACACCGAAAATATATGGCTTCCTCTTAATGAAATTGATCGCAAGATGTTTATGATCAAAATTTTCATGCAACATGCTGGGTGATACAATTTCGGGTTATGACCGTCACAGAGGACTTCTTCTATATACTAATACACTAATTTTTACGACATTGAGTATCACACAAAATAAAGAAATAAACAGAATGCAATATCTTCTCGAGCTGTTTTGTTGCGCATTTAAATTTCTTGTTTGCTATGTTGAAGCGTCATATTCGTACAGGCCATGTGTAGATAGATTAAAGAAGTAGTTAAATTCGTCAGTATGTGCAACGATTGAATGAGGTAAGACAACATGCTTGCAGTTAATTTTATAACTAATACAAGTACGTTATTGAGAGCAATCTGAGCCTTGACCACGTTACTTGTGCTCGGTGAAATTGTGAACAGCGGAGAAAGGCAAGTTTAACCAAAACCGATCTAAAATGTGTTCTTCCTAATTGCACTCATTGCAATCCAACAATAACCATAATCAGCAAAACTAACAGCCAAAGCGTCAAAATTTAACTAAATTTATCAATTTATTTATATTCTGATTTATGTCTATTAATGTGCGTATATTTGTTTCATTATTAGTATACCTGTCAATAATTATGTGGTAGGTCTTATACGTACACACAATATCGTTTCTATACTTACATGGTGGGCATGAACTGTCGAGTGCACTTATCATCGAATACGACTTTTATGGTTTGTTTGACCAAATAATTTTGAATTCGAGCTTACTTTCTTACCAAACAAATAGGTTAGAAAAATTCATTTATTTGTAGTCTATGCGCGACAAAAATTTAAGAAATAAGATGAATTAATATATATGCAATTATATATCACACAGTGCCTAGTTGGTAACATGATCGGTCAAATTGAACCAGAAGGATATGCAAAAATCTGCATAAACGAAAAGTATAATCCCGTGTATATAAGTGTTTTGAGTTCCTAGACAAGTCGTCACTAGGAACTGGGATCACGACCCAAACCCACTATATATATTTGGTCAAGAAATATTTGGCAGATAGACGATGCAATCTTCTGAACTGTTGCTAATCCAGCCAGGCATTATGCTCTAGCGTCGAATGAAATCAGCTGTCGCATTTTCGTTTTAATCACGACACAATTAAATGTTTTATTTAAAAAATTATATAATCGCATATGTTCATAAGATTATACCTTTCGTTCATACTAACATCGGTAAATAATTTAGGCACTATTTTAACCAGCTTGTTATAAGATACACAATACCTAATAGATAATTGCTCATGTTTTGGTTCTCCGCATTCAAGAACGTTTTTTTACATTGAATGATGTAATGATAACCACGAGGATATGACGACTGATGTCAGTCGACGCTAAATTGTAAGGCTCTATTGGAGTAGCAGGTAATAAGAGTGGCTTTTACTCTAAAGTTTGGTAAAACGTAGGCCATCTATTAAATCCTGGTGGTGGAACTCTTTACAGGAATGATACATTTTGTATTATAGTGAGCTTGCCTCCAAGTTGGGATGTAAGGCCGGTTCATGTGGACGAGTCTCGTTTGTACATTGGATTGTATGCGTTTATGCTGGCTTTGGCCTATTCTATTTGAATTGACTTCATACTGGGCATGCAATACCAAATACATAATGTGATATACGTTATTCTTGCGCAATCAGGAATATATCGATCTAAACTTTATTTGATTATATATTTTTTCAAACCAAATAATTAGCTGGCTTCTTAAACTATTAAAAGAGAAACGGTAATAACTTTATACTATTGATCTATAATAAATATCATAATAAAATACTAGAAACCAACTAACGAATATAGCTTGAAGATTTTAACTACAGAAGCCTTTGAAGTTAAGGGAAACAGTGTGATATTTTTATTGAAAAATAGAGACAAATTTTACATATAATATTTCATTTGTGTGAACATATTTTGGCATTTAATTTTATGCTTACTAGCTAATAATGGAGTACCGATATTGACATTGATCCACATGATTCTGAATAAAAATAAATTGACAACGGATTTTCATTCTAATTATGTGCTAGTTAGTGCTTAACATTTTATTTATTTGTGAACTGAAAATAGCCAGCATGGTTGACCAAAATGTAAACAAACCAACTAATCTATCTTTGAAACCATTTCGTTGATACTCGTTACAAGTTCGAAATGTTAAAAATCATTGTGTCGTTGCTCTGTATTCGGTCTGCCTTTTGAAAACCGTTGTGTTGATCCCCGGTAAAGGCTCGCTATATATATATATATATATATATATATTATACAGTGAATTAGCCTTGAAGTCGCATTGACAAGGACTTTATAGATTTTAGTTCAATTGCTTTTAAATAAACATACATATAGGAAATTTTCCCGTTCCATTTTCCCACATTCCTCAGTAAAAATATATAGTGGGTAGTGAGCACAGTGCCGGCTCCTACTGATGAGTCACTTCAGTAAGAAAAAGAAACGCTTGTGCACATGAGATTGTACCTTGTGTTAATGATGGATAGCACACATAGTATCAATAGCTAAGGGCATAAAAAGAAAACATATTTTATAGAAACGAGTTTTTTTATATTTGTGCATATTATATATATATATATATATATATAGAGAGAGAGAGAGAGAGAGGGAGAGAGAGAAAGAGAGAGAGAGTGAAAGTAGCATGCAAACGCATTAGACGTGGTTAGAGAGCACCAACTTTGAGATAAAAAATATAACCGAAAATAATGATTTATTAACGTGTACCATAAGAAAGAAAAAACAAAATGTCTATTTTGACAGTACCCAACAAGTAATGTAATTTATAATAATTAATATTTCGGTAGCCAGATAATTAAGTTTAATCGTAATAAATAACATTTCTTTTTTCATATGTTTTACCTATATTAAAGGTGAATTCTTTAACAGGCTATAGCAATTTATTGGCCGAACTCCACCATAAAATTCTGCACAAATAAGGAGGTCTAGGTTAATATCTTCAAAAATGGCTTTCTTATTTCCTGATTTTCCTTACACAGCCATTAAAGAAGAAAGATAAATTACCAGCCAAGAAATCAATGCTCCTATATTACACATAATTTTTTATCTTAAAAATTTACTAAACTACAAATTGCGATAAAAATTAATACACAAAAGGAATATGTTAAATTCTCACATAAAAAATAAGTATCTGTTTTAGATTTTTGCATCAAGTTTGTACCTGTAAAAATAAACCTCAATTAAAACTATTTAAACTCATACTCGCAAAAATGTTTTCTTTTCCTATTTTAGTAAAACTCGAATTTAAGAATCCTTTAAAGTACGTTTGCGGGCATGAAATAAACATCAATCCTAATATATCTAACTTGTCATATAATAACAAAACTACCATCAGTTACACCTACTGACGCGGTTCGTCCTACTATGGTCATTATCAGAGTTAAATGGCAAATTAACTAGCAAGGATCAAACCGCGATTAGAAAGGAAAACTATATTTGTGGCTCTCACATTTAATAGTCTCGCATATATCGTGTTTGGCACTGAATTTAGGCTGCATAATTTATGTACAGTTACGAACATGAAAGTTTTACAACTTTCTTCACATGTGGTTAGTTATTAAGCCTAAAATGAATATCTTCGTAGATACTACTCAAACTACTTCATATAACTGACTGAAGCATAGTAAAACAAGTAAATTTCAGTCTGTGAAAAACAAATGCAAAATTAAATCGATTGATATTTAAAGTAAAAGGTTTAGGATTAGATCTATGTAAATTATTTTCCTTCATATTTACGTTTGTATTTTACTGCAATTCGGATTAATTCTTTGTTAAAATTTTTAACTAGAGCTGAAACACATTTCGTGTATGCTTGTATCGCAATTAAACAACATGATTACAAACAATTAAAATATGATATGAAAAGAATTATAGTTGGATGTCTTAGCACATGCAGAATAGTTACTTGTTAATTTCAGTTTACTAATTCAACAAACAAACATGAAAAATTCAAAATTCAAATTTTGCAATATTTTAATCTATTTAAGTCCAAAATAACAAGTGGAAAACCGAATATGACAAAAACGACTACTTCGATCTGGAATTTACAAGTATTAATTCCTGTTTCAATATGTTAATTGAAATTTATATCTCATTCAAAATAGGTGAAACAAAGGTCCTTGTTCATTTTATTTATTGAAAACATAAAAAATGAGCAACATCGTCTTTCGATATTTGTAAAAAATTTCTCTGTATATGTGATTAAGACGAGAATTAAATAACTATAATCTGTAATTATTTGCCTTTAGCATATACTAACTCAATTTATCAACAAACAAATTTTTATTTACTTACGGTTTCTGGAACCTGTCTAGTTTTTGTCAAAGTGCTAATGACACACGCAAACATTACATACATGTCAATTTTGGCATTTATTTAGAGCAGTATCTCGAAAAATTTTAGGCCTAATAGTCTTTGTTGGAAAATAACTTCATTTATCTGTCCATTCATTTATTGTGAATGCCAAAACGTACAAAAAAATTAAGAAAGTAGTAGATTAACTTCCATAACACAATCTAATGCGCATATGTTTACACAAATACATTACATTCATAAGTATTAAATTTAGCTTGATAGTCCTGGCAACTTATATCTCAGGAAAAGCTGTTCTCGTGTGATGCTTTTAATGTAACAAAATTAATTTTGATTTATCTAAACAAATATACTCATAGTAACTAGGTTCGCTTTCTCGCTCTCGTAAATCTCACTAATAATTTGTGTGCCTAAATTATTATTTTTGTCATTATTTATAAAACATTTCTTGTTTTTTTGCTACTATTGGCTTTTGTATGGCTGTGTATGATGATGACGATAAACTTCTTTAGTTGCACATAGAACGGAATATTAAGTAAATTTACATATGCGTAATTCCATATCTAAAAAATGAAAATTCATAACCAGTTACAGATTGAATAGAACCGTTTTCACAATGTTGACTATATTACATATTTGAGTTAACTTCATCTATAATTCAGTCTTCAGAATTTTCGAAAAAAATTTTGTCAAATTCCAAATTACAAACGATGAGTTGGCGTTTTATACGAAAGAAAATTAGAACTCTCTAGGGATCACTATTAACTATTCGTTTTAGCAACAAAACTATGCTTGCTTTCTTTAAATTATTACACCTGTTTGCGTACTGGCATTGCTAATTTTTCCATTCGTATTAATACGCCTATTTCAGAGCATCTTTCATTATTTTACAAATTGTAGCAATATTTAATTTCATATGCTGTACGAATAGGTATGTTGGACTTCAAACATAAAATAAGTGTTTTTTTATAATTTAATTTTAACAAGATCAAAACAGTCCATATCCGTTCGAGCTATTCAAAAACGAGCCTAAAAGAGAAACCCAACGTTTATAACTAAAAGGATAAATGGTTATTATAATCAAGGTTGCGATCTTGATATAAACACCTAACCCATTAATTACTTACATATGCCAGTATAAACTAAGAATTGTAGTGTAGAAAAAACAATTCATTCAGTAGACCGGTTTCGTCTTTATTCGGAACTGATCACCTACTGGCCAGAATTCGCCGCGGACAGGGCTCCAAACTGGGTACGTCTGCTTCAGAATCTGGTGCTCTAACCACTGAGCCACCCTTCCGCACAGGGCGGGCGTGATGAGTTCCCAATAAGGACGAAACTGGTCTACAGTGTGAATTTCCTTTTCTTCACTATACAATTCTTAATTTTTACTGGCATATGTAAGCAATTAATGAGTAAGGGGCTGATATCAAGATCACAAACTTGATTACAATAACTGTTACCATCGCCCGCGCAACGAATGATCGTTTAGGTTAAATGGTTGTCAAACACTAGGATAAGAGAATTAAAAATAATAAAACCATTTTAAAATTGCTGAGAAATAAAAGACGAAATTTGATTGGTGCAAAATGATGATTCGAATAAGATAGTAAGTACTCAATAAAGAGTGATTGCTAGTAGCTGACATGAAATTAGGAGAGTAATTCAGAATAAGTTAAAAGAGCAAAAATAAAATAAATAGGGAAGTCATAATATTTATTTAGTTAAGACGCATTGATGGCATACAATGTAGATTTTATTAATTGTAGAATAATAGAGGGGTAAACCATTTAAAACAAATAATTTCTTAAAATAAATTATAATTACATTCCATTCCTGAAGTAATATACAACTTTACGTTCAAGGGTAATAAAAAGTATATTGCTAACTATACAGCATTTATAAATTGTTATGGTAGAAATAACATCTACAATTTTGGTAGCTTATAATTTTTTGCAAATTATTTAATTATTTTTTAAAAAATTTTCCATAAAGAACATGAATTTAAAATGTGTTCTTTTGTATCGCAATGTTTCATGTCAATAACTTGATAATTCTAGACGGACTTTATTGGAGCAGAATTTTCGTGTGTTCTTGATCTTATCCACCTTAAATTTGCGAAACAATTCCATATATTAATTAAAAAAATAAAAATATTTGTGGTTTATATGATTATGCAAAATATTTATGTGGATTTTCTGTTTAATTACTCAATTTTAAAGTAACTATAGATATGATTTTAGACATTTTCTAATGGTGCTTATGTTCATAACCCTGTTAATCGTCATATTTTAAACTATTTTTAATATATGTCACGCAGAAAGCTGTAAGAACTCTCCATGGCAAAGCTGCTGCTGAAATTCAGAAAACGAAATCCATACTCAACTCAACGGAAGTACGGCTCAAACATACAAATATATCCTACACTACTCACATAAAGTTTTGTTGCGAAAAATAGTCTGAAGGTTGACAAACACATTCAAATGGACGAGATAAGTTGACAGGTTAAATAATGTTCGATTCCTATAGTACCGAACTTAGTTTTTACACTAGATAAATAAAGATTTCGGATACCCGGTCTTATATACAATTACTATAAAAAACCAATAAAAAGGAATAAATATTCGCCAAGTTGTTGAGCCATAATTGTTCGAAACTAGTTGAGGTTTAACTAATAGTACGGCACATATAATAGGAAGATTGTCAAGTAAACTGCTTACTTTTAGTAATTACATAAAACCGATGTTTTTTTAAATTCCTGTACTCGTAATAAACCTATCAACGAACTATCGCTTAAACGGTTTTTGAAGGATAATAAAAAACTGTCATTTTGAATATTGTGTTAACATTTAGCTACGATGCACTTCATATTTTAATGAATACGTTAATTTTTGTATTCATTAATAAATATTTTGATGCTTTGCAGCAATGATAATAAGATGAAACTGAACAGGACTAGCTGTACATTCGAAAATTACTTTTACAAACTAGCTCACATACTATCAAAAAACACATTTTAAAATTTTTATTCAAGTTGACAACGTATGCAATCATGGGCTGTTGGCAATTCTTGCCGAATAAAACGTAAGTTAGTTTAATTTTTTATCAATATAACTTGCTCATGAAGCGGATAATTATAAAATAACCACCATCAAAGTGAAAATGAATTATTTAAATTCGAATAGCATATATATACACCAAAAAAATTTTGACATTACTTTGAGGTATATCGATCAAAATTTCCGGTGAAATGCTTTCGTTATTTTTCTGTCTTCCATAGCAAATTTTTTTTCATTTTAAATGGTCGGTTTTTGCTCCCCCCATTATCCACTTTCTAAATCACTTTCAATAAACGAATCATTTGTATTCTTGTTTGTTTAGTTGAATAACTATTACTTCCAAAATAAACTACTAAATATGCTCATGATAAACATATTTAGTATATTAACACATAGAATCTATAAAAGAATACTTTATCAACACAAATGAAAAGGCCATTTATCGCTTATTTTAATCTTGGTGACTAAGATAAGCGTAAAGCTGCAAAATTTTACTATCGAAGAATAAACAGAATATATATATATATATATATATATATATATATATATATATATATATATTTGTACATGTATATATATATATATATATATATAATTAAAGAATAATAGCAACATTGGATTACAGAAATATGTTGTTGAAATAAATCAAACATTGTATATAATAGAAAATGCAACTAAATATCTGTAGTGATCTTGTCAATGTCGCTAATTGATGAAGTAGACGCCAGAATTTTTGCGACTTGAATACGAATCAGAAAGAACTTGCTTCAGTCTCGTAACTCCCCATCACAAAACTGCAGTCTCGTATTGCTTGAAAGTTTCAGCAACATACTAGCTTACGATTTTTATCAGTTATTCCTCAACGGGGATTTTAGTCTGTACCACTATTACCAAAATTTCCCATTGGTGACATAAATTTTGTCATTAGAAAATAAACACAATTACACATACATGTCCATACAATCGCCTATTATTCTAATAAAAGTTCTAAACACGTAGTGCAAGGTTGTTAATAATAAACTATTGCTCTACAATTCCATTATCCATTTATAGGAATACTTCTTCTAACAGAATAATTTTTTTCGTGTTAATAATTGTAACAAGGCGATTTTCAAAATTGATCTACATAATAGAAATAGATTAGTTGCCACATTATTCGCTTAATTGATAAAAAATCAACATTTTAAACTTTTGTAAGTCATGTGGCTACATTTAAAATTTAATTCAAAATCGATAGTAGAATTGAAATAATTATATATATATATATATATAACAAATAGTTTCATGATACTAACGAGTTGTAGCAGCATCAAAGAGTTGCATCTTCTTCAAGCTGTATGCACAGATCCTATTTATGAACAGCGATAATATTTCAAAAAGACTACGAGCACATCGAGAGTCTGAAGAGCAATTTGGCAAATATACCCACAATCTCAAACGCTTAAACATTGCAAACCGAATTCGCGGCGTCAAAGTAACTATTCAAAGCCAGAGTTAATGGATTTGCTCGAGCAACAGGTGTTCAGAAGTAGTTGAAATTCACAGTTTGTGTGAAATTTAGCATATCCTGAAATTATTTTTTTGTTACCATGTTTCTATTCAGCAACCACAGTGGTGGTACCATGTACCGACTCAGTAAGCATAGTGTTGGTATCATGTACCGACTAAGTAACGTTAGTGTTGATATCCTATACATGCTCTGCATATATTATAAATAGTGAGTTGGCTTTGAAGTCGCATTGCCCAAAAATTATATGAAGATAGCTCCACTACTGCAGGTTTACATATTCGTATACGAGATTTTACCGTCCAATTTTCCTACGTTCCTCACTCATATGTATAGTAGGTATAGGACGGAATGCAAGCTCCTACTCACGAGTCGCCAGTAAACACAAAACGAATGTGCACATGGGATCATACCTTTCGTTCATGCTGAATTTGATTTATTCTTCTGGATCTTTTGAAATAATTTTTTACTATGTGTGCAACACCGAATACACAATTGCACATATATTAGTTCTCTGCGACAAGCAGTATCAAACCATAAAATTTATTTCGAACTCGTTATATAAAGTCATAATTTTATCAAAGTGGCAAATACTTGTAGTCCGATGATGGATGATTAAGACGCTAGTACGAATAGCATCTGTCTAAATATTCGCGTTTGGAAGAATTGTGGTTCAAGGTTAGAAATCCATCCCACCTTAGTGTAAGAATGTAATTTTGGTGTCTATCTACAAAATAAATATACAATTCATCATCATGTACAATAATACAAAGCCATTAGTAAATAGTGTTTCATTTTTATACAACCATAAAACAAGAAAACGTTTTCAATAATGACAAAAATAAAAAAGAGGCACAAACTATTAAAGAGACTTATGACGGGGAGGGCCTAGTTTTTATGAGTATATTTACCTAAATAAAACACATAAGCGTGACAAAAAAATCTCTACATAAGACTATTATGGTCATTCAGCTTTAAAACAACATCAGCAATATAGCTTCCTTGATTTTTTTCATTTTATCGCGTCAAAAACACAGCGAAACCTTGCAGCTAACTATAAAAAACTAAGAAAAGAAAGTTATGCAGATGTACCTATTGCAAATCTACAACAAGATCGCCACTGAGCTCGACTCGATGCCATATCGCGCATAATTTTCAATTAAGAATTATGATACGCACGCAGAGCCCATCATGGCAGATGAAAGTCCAATACTAGCCAATTTGAATGTAGTTGACTTTAACTGTTTCTTTCATGTCAAAATCTGCCCCACTTGTTTCTAACTCCAATCTGAAGCTGGGTGAGAGGACAGTTCTCTTCTCTGCAATCGAATTGAGGGCATACGCAAAACGTAACCGAGCCAATGTAGTTGATGGAGCCTTATTTTTTCTGAAAAGGAGTTTTTTCTGGCCGGTCAATACAATTACTTTAGCAAAGCATCGTAATATTAATTTTCCCCGTGTTGCATCAAAGACGTATAGGGCTAAAAATATTTAGTGATGCAATCAAAGCTAGCTTAAGCAGGGTTCATAAATTTCGTAATTTTTGTTTCACTTCAAAACTGTAATTTCGATATAAATTAGACGGTGTTGCTTCCTTTTTAGGCTGCACAGCCGCAAACGACATGATTCCATGGAGAGCTACGCTTAACGCTGGTACGTTAATCATTTTTTCCGACTACTTAAAGCCTGTTAAAATAGCTCATTAGCTCGGTCTCGCATTACTTAATATAGTGCAATTGACCCCGGCGCTCGAAATGGATTTCTCACATTTCACTCATTCTGATGCTATTAATTATCAGATGCGCTCTACAGTCAAAGAACACGAAAATGGTCGTTATAGTCAACTTTCATGCGATTACACTGAACTGCATATCCCCAACGATTTCAACAAATTCGTCAATCAGATATCCTTGCGACATAGTATGCATTAAATTTTGCTGAGAATTCTAGACGTGCTAGCCAAGCTGCCGCTGACTTTGGCAAATTTTACAAGCCACTCTGACAATTTTCGTTAATTTCGCTAAACGCCTAATACAAAGAATCCAGTTGAAGATAATTTCTAATCCATTTTTAGGTCAATCAAGTATTAAGATCACTGACTATAGTTTCCACCGCCTGGACAGCTTTGATAATCTTGATATTCAATCGGGTTGGTAAGTATTCTTGTTAGTTTGGCGTCAGGAAGCATGCGACAGAAGCAAAATATTTTGGTCGACCAGTTTTAGCGGTCTGCTATTTCATATGCAAAATCCCGTTGCATCTGGTAATTGATAGTAAAGTGCATATTTCAAAATTTTCTAATTCATTTTTCATGCTTAATAGATACCGTAAAATAGCAATCACACAATACACAGATTCAACGCCTGATCGATTTATAATTTGTTCATTACGTGTTTTCTGAACTCATTACTTTGTAATTAAGTAAGTCTTTTCTTTTTATCATACTTATTGAAAATAATTATATTGAGGCAAAATATTGTAATATCGAATATTACAAGAACCTGGAACCTGGCTGTCATTTTCAAAACTGTACTATCTATCCATCTATTTATGAATCTATCAATTAATAGTAATAATAATATTATTAAAAATATTCAGAATACGATTTTAAATAATTCAATAAATTTCAGAGACCGCGATCAAGGAAAAAAACAATAAACGTCTATGAATACATATGTTGTATACAAATTGACATAATAGAAAAAATAAATGGAAAAAACTTAACTATTAAAAAATGTAAGCAAAAGAAACGTTTTCTTAATATTTTAAGGATTGTTATATAAAACAATCGATTGAAAGTACAAAGTAGATAATCACCATTTTGAAACAGAGAAATTAACGTGACATAAATAAATAATTATTCATATGTTTTTTATAAAGTGGCACCCGAACTGATATATCAACAAAATACATTGTTTGCGTAAACGACTATCAAGAGGATTGCACTCATTTAAATTTAATATTAGCTGTCAATAGACTCTCAATCGGTTAAAAAATGCTACGACATAAAACATAGCGAGAAAATATTGCTTTTGATTAATCTTTTACCAAAACTAGGAAACACCCTAAATAAACTAGAGCCTGTAAACCAACATGAGGAACAACGACTCTTTGATGTTTATAAAATAAGCCTATCCACAACATTGTCTAAAATCTGGTTCTTAGCTGATATAATGCGAAAAACTTCAGAATTTCCACAGTACCATGAGCGGAGAAAATAATAGTCAAAATAATGTGTGTCAATAATCACTTATTATTTTAACATACATATTTCATATGAGCGCTTGCATAACGTGATGTGGTTTCGAGGCACCTACACTTAATCTATCCCTGCCCAGTCAGATTTTCATGTAGGTTTTTTATTATTTTGAATCACTCCAATCGCGATAAATTGTGCAGCGACTATATTCGCAGATAGCTAATAAAAAAAACTAAAATAAGCGTTTGAAATATTGGTAGATGCCCTAACTCGTCTGCTTAGACCAACGATATAGTAGATGTGAAAAATATTTTGGCGGATGATTCAATTTATAGAGGGTATTTTTCACCTTAATAATTGCTGACATTAATACAAAATACCCATTGTAGCCGTTTAAGAAATAATTTTGCATGTTTATATATGAATGCCGTCTCGAAGACTTTATGCTATTTAGAACATCACAAGTTTTGCTAGGGATATAAAATCGAAGTCATATATGTGGTTAAAAGCCAAACAATCATCTAAATTTAAATACTGTTTGTTGCGGAGAACTCATATATATGCAAGTATGTATTAGGTGTTGCGAACCTAGTATCAAATTAGTTCAGTTGTGACCAGAAAGATAAACCAAAGACAGCATTAACGGAAAGTATAATCTCATGCACATTCGTTTCGTGCTTACTGGCATCATCTAGATTTCCTAATACTTATTAGATAAATACTCCACATCAGGATCCTTGTGTCAGCGATCGTAAACAGAGCAAAGAAAAAATTAATTTTGAGATTTTACCGCCAAAAGAGCAAAAAAAATAACTTTCGAGATTCTGCTCGCAGATGATTGATCGTGACAGTAACGCTGGACGGAGGTAAGACTTCATAGCTAACGGAAATGAATTTTGTTCGGCTAGCAATAAGAAAAGAACGTGAATTAGAAACACGTGCACGTGCCTCATTTCCGCATTGGGTTAATTTTTCAAAATTTAAAAGTGGGATAACCTCTTGTAACAAGGCTCTTGCTGCCACTGATCGATTTAGAAAGAGATAGTTTGGTCTGGTAAATCTGCTTTGGTTGTAAATTAAAACCAACTGCTGACTGTCTATGGATAAATTATGAAATTAAATATGCTTATCACAGAAATAATATATTTTAAGAAATACTTTACCACCAGTTATTTAAAGACGTTATTGCTCTTAACATTCTCAAAAATATCATTTTTTTATGGAATTACTATCCGCGTGATTCACATTTCTGGAACATATTATTTAATTTCTAAGCAATTAAAGTAATACTTAACGATGATGAGATTTTAGAAACTCTTTCAGTTGGTAAATTAATAATATTAATTTAACCAGAGGCTTACAATTTCTAAAAAGTTAGCCCGCTGAAATTTTCAAAGCCCAGTTTTTACTCTTTAAATCAAGTTTGCGAGCTTGAGTACACCAATCCCATTGTATTTAACCAATCATCAAACAACATAACAAACTACCACCAGCCGCAACGCACTGACGCGCTTCTACCTTCCATATACATCGTAGAAAACGACGACAAACTGACTATCGAGGATCAAACCGCATTGAATATATGGAAATCAAATTTAGATAGTATTGCCTATAAATGTATATGTGGCGAAAGCTGCAAACGGTTAATGTTCGTTACTGCATAGAAATTGTGCAGCCGACATTTCCAGACAAGTTCAATGTATGCGAGACTGCTAGACGTGAGAGCCGCATATCTAACTTTAATTTATATATATATATATATATATATATATATATATATATTCAATGCAGTTTGATCCTCGATAGTCAGCTTGTCGACGTTCTCTGATGATGATCATGGAAGGTCGAAACGCGTCAGTGCGTTGTAGCTGCGGTAGTTTTGTTATGTTGTTCGACGACTGGTTAAATACAATGGGATTGGTGCTTACTTCAAGCTCGCAAACTTCAATTTAAAGAATTTTTACCACCACTCGCGCAATTATTGTTAAATTGTATTGCTTATATATGTATATTTAGTGAAAGCAGCAAACAGTTAATGTTCGTGACTGCATAGAAATTGTGCAGCCGACATTTCCAGACAAGTTCAATATATGCGAGTCTTCTAGAGGTGAGAGCCGCATATCTATGTTTGGTTTCCATATATATTCAATGTGGTTTGATCCTCGATAGTCAGCTTGCTGTCGTTCTCTGATGATCATCATGGAAAGTCGAAAGGCGTCCGTGCGCTGCGGCTGGCGGTAGTTTTGTTATTTTGTTCAACGTCTGGTGAAATACAATGGTATTGGTGTTTACTTAAAGCTCGGAAACTTGATATAAAGAATTGTTGCCACCACCCGCGCAAGCAATTATTGTTAAATTGTATACCCTATTGTTATGTTGTTATTTTAATTAGGTCAATAGAAAAAGAGTATTTGAATCATGTATGGTAGTTTTTAATCAGCTTGAATGGCAGGAATTGTTGTTTATCCGAAAAAGTACACATTAGGCCAGGCTTAAATTGAATGTTTCTGTCATGAGGTCTCACAATTAGAACGGAGGCCAATGGATAACTATTTTTAGACATTATTCAAATTTCTTGATCCAACAGCAATGCAACGGCTGAGAAGATACCTAGCGATTGGTCAACTTTATCTAGCGTTGCGTGCTGAGGTCACTAGCTAAGGTCATTCAACCATCGATTCGGTAGAAACAATTGTAAATGAAAAGAATGAGGAATTTTAGATAGGGAGCCTAAACAGGAATATATCTTAAATGCTTCGAGCGGATAATAGTTCTTGAAATGAAAAAGACGCTTCGCAATGCTATAAATTTGAACACTCCATATGATCTGTTAATTGGCACATACAATATTGTCACTGAGGCAACATTGTACCAACAATGCGGTTTTACAGAATAAAGACATGTACCAATAAGAATTTGGTAGTGAGTTGTTAACTGTGTATGCTGCAGTACTTTATTTCAATCGTTACTTTTGAAGTCGCAATTTTTTTAATATTGACATATCCTAATGCTGTAGATTTATCATTATGTATTTCACTTCACTTAAACTACTCGTAATGAGTTAACTCACAGATTATTAAACTCTCCAAGTTTAAAATTATCATCCAGCTCTTTGTGAATAGGATAATCGCAGTAGTTAATGGTTTTACGCATCCATTTGATGAAAGTTAAGGAAAAATCAAAAATACATAATGTTACCGAAGAAGAAGAATAAAGATTAAATCCACCAGATCGCCTTATTCTAACGGGTCAGTAATGGAAAAGGAATGAATTCGGATTAAAACATTCAATGGAATAAAATTTTGTTCTGGTTTGCAGAATGTGTTTTAAATATTTTAATGATAGTACCGTCTCCAGGCTAGAGACCAAAAAGTTTATTAACGATCAGTAAATGAATTGGACATCATTTAATGTAATGTGGTGCCTGTTCAGTAATGACAGATTGGGCATGGTTAGTTGGAACTTTGGGTCTAAATGGATGCCATATGAGCTCCACCTAAAGGAAAAATTGACTAACCAAGTTACATTAGTTAGTATATAACTGAAAATTGTGTGTAGTGTAGTGTGCGGCAGGATAGCTCAGTGGTTAGAGCACCAGATTCCGAAGCAGACGTGCCCAGGTTCGTATCCTGTCCGCGGCAAATTCTGGCCAGTACTTGATGAGTTCCCAATAAGGACGAAACCGGTCTACTGGATGAATTGCCTTTTCTACACTATACAATTCTTAGTTTATACTGACATATGTAAGTAATTAATGGGTCAGGTGTTTATATCAAGACCGCAACCTTGATTATAATAATTGTTATCACCACCCGCGCAACAAATGTTCGTTTAATCATTCAAGTTGGCAGAGAAAACTAAACTAAGTACTGGTGTATCTATGAGCTACAAGAAGAGTCTAAATCAAAATTCTATTTGTTGGTGGATTACTCCATTTCGAGGCACACAACATCAGCATGGACTCAAACACTCGTTACATAACGCGCTATAATATCAGTATTGATATCAGCATTTTACTAATAATTCAGCATATTTAAGTAAACATTTAGTGAGTATGTGTTGAAGACAAATATTTAAATCAGGGGTACACATTTGAGATACCATTTATTTAACCATTCACACAACATAGCAAATATTTCCTGTAGTTTTGCTATGATGTGCGATTGGTTATATAAAACGGAATTTATGCTTATTTAATGACTCAAATAGGAGACCAGTAAGCGCTGTGGGAAAAACCTTCTATTAGATGAGATTGCGATAATTCTACACACAATAGCTGAGCGCTTTCTCTCAGTGGATTACATGAATCATATAAAATTTTTAAATAAATTACTTTCAAATACAAATATTTTATAGTTACATAAAAAATTACCAATTACATCATAAATTAATCCTTTAAATACACTAGATTAATAGTCAAATTTTCATTCGCTCGAGCGTTCTGTTTAAAATGTTCTATTTATCGATTTTTTCAAAGTATATTTTTAATTTAATTTTTTTAAACTTATATCGTTTGCTTATAATGGATGTTTCATGGACCACACATTTCCCGTCACAACTATAAAATAGATAATACGTGTTTTTTCCAGTATTAAATTTTTAAACTGCGTTTAAACGCAGTTAAATAGTACCCTTTCCATGTGAAAATAGGAAAATAATTTTTATCAGATACAAGAATCGTTTCTTTCTCATATTCTTTTCAAATATCTACAAATGAACATCTCTTTATATATAAACTGAAAGGCAAAACAAAATATAGAAAAGTAAACATGGTGAGTCTATGCAATTATGGAACAACCAATCAATCGCTTGCGTTCAGTTTATGTTCAGTGCCTGAACATGCTTCTTCTGCTTGCATAATTAATTAATTAATTAGTCAAAATATGCTATTTTTAAGTTATTGTAAAGGTAGAACGTTTTTAATACAATCCAGGAATGCATATTAAAATATTCCTAACTGACAATAAAACATTAGTACTTGAGGAAGAACCTCTTTCATTTAATGGAACATCATTGTCTAATCTCTGCAGTATTCAATCGAAACCTATTACAATATAGTATATTTATTCTAAAAAAATCTCAGACAAGATATTTTTACATTTTTTTATAAATGACCTTAAGAAAGATGCATTGAAACTACATTACCAACACAATGTAACAAATTCAAATTTATCAAATTAGGCATACACTCAGACTCGAAGCTCAATCATGGAAAAAATCCATATATACTCTTTTTACCAAAATACCAGACCAAACTTTTCTTGACAATATTAAAACTATATTGTATTGACTACTTGCGGAAGAAGAAATCAACATCGCGACAAACCCATCTTATGAAGAAATAACATGTCATTCAGTATCCTGGTATTGTAGACACAAGCAATCGCAATGCCGCAATTTATACAGACGTCAATTATACCCTCAGAGACAAACGTTTAACGCACTTCTTTTAGTCCACATTTAGGCAGTATATTTAATAATATGATTCATTGCTTTTAAAAAAACATAATATCACTAAAACAAGTCTAAACTAATGCCAAAGTCGTTTATGCACAGACTGCGCATATCTCCGATTTAACGCATAAACCAGTTGCATCCATGCAAACCATAGGAATAAAAATAAATTGTGACACAAATATCTTTCGTAGTTAATCAGGATGGTAACTCAAAAATCCGCTCTAAACTCAAAATTAGAAGACTTTAACAATAAGGATAAAATACAATTGGAATAAATACCTAGCTTTTTCAGTCTATCAAATTGAACACAACAGATGTCACTAAGTAAATCAACAACCACATTTATCCATTTTTAAAACAAAAGAAAAGCTTTTGTCAGGGCGCAGATATCCAGGCAATCTCGATGAAACTCAACTCATGCACAATCAAAGCAGAAAAATTAATATTATCTTCAATTCAATGTTCATTAAATGCATTATATCTAAAGTCAAGGTCATTCATGTCAAATATAAGATCACATCGTGCACACACCCAGGCATTGATGGTTCCCTCCGCTCGATTCGGTTGGGTCCGATACCAATTATTCATAAGACAATATTTATTTACGACAGTGTTATATCTAATGAGTAACCATTTTACTGAAATATTTACTATTATCTGCATAGCTATATTTCCCTATGTCTTGAATCATAAAGTACTTGGCACCTTAGAATCATTAGTTTCAAACTAACTATTTTCAATAAGTAGGAATAAATTAAATTAAAATAGAGATAAATACTAGAATAGTTTGCTTTATAAAATGCGCTTTTATTGTTATACCAATTTGAAAGATGCCTTATCAAGAACGGTGTTCTCAAGAGGATTCATAGAAATATTTGAAAAAAGTCAGATAGCATTAGTTCCATCGAAGCAATTTAAAATTTCTTTAAGAATTTATAACACAATCTAGCATAAGTTAAAAAAATGCAGAAACAAACTATTACCGTATTATAAGGTATTGCCTTTATAATTTATTAGACTATTTTTGTATTTACATTCATAAATTTGTCTAGTCTATAGCCCGTGAAACTTTTATACTTCTTACAAAGTTACAACATTCAAACTTCGATTTTAAAGAATTATTTTCTCAACTAAAATATGTTTACTAATTAAGATATACAGCAAAACTAAGAATAATTTCTTATTCAATAATAATGTATTTTCGTGGCAGTAATTGCTTTAATTATTAACATTTAGTTCAAATTTCATACCATTCTCCGTCTTATATTTATATATATATATATATATATATATATATATATATATATATATAGAGAACACAACAATGTAGTCCATGGAATAACATTTATTAATAAATCTTTCTTCTACCAGTATCTACAGCCATTATTCTGGATTTTTTAATTTATTCGTTCATCCAATCCCAACTGTACACTTGTCGTAACCAATCACCTCTTAAAGTCATGTGGTATGCTATGCATTGAATATATATAGAAATCAAATTTAGATATGTGACTCTCACATCTTGCAGTCTCGCATACATTAAACTTGACTGGAAATGTCTGCTGCACAATTTCTATGCAGACACGAACATTAACTGTTTGCAGCGTTCGCCACATATACATATAAAGGCAATACAATTTTAACAACAATTGATTGCGCGGGCGGTGACAATTATTTAAATCAAGTTTGCGAACTTGAAGTAAACACCAATCCCATTGTATTTAACCAGTCGTCAAACAACATAACAAAACTACCGCCAGTCACAACGCACTGACGTGTTTCGACCTTCCATGATCATCATCAGAGTACGACGGCAAACTGACTATCGAGGATCAAACCGCATTGAATATATATGGAAATCAAATTTACATATGCCGCTCTCACATCTAGCAGTCTCGCATACATTGAACTTGACTGGAAATGTCGGCTGCACAATTTCAATGCAGGCATGAACATTAACTTTTTTGCAGCTTTCGCCACATATACATATATAGGCAATACAATTTAAACAATAATTGATTGCGCGGGTGGTGGTAACAATTCTTTAAATCAAGTTTGCGAGCTTGAAGTAATCACCAATCCCATTGTATTTAACCAGTCGTCGAACAACATAACAAAACTACCGCCAGCTCGCAACGCACTGACGCGTTTCGACCTTCCATGATCATCATCAGAGTACGACGGCAAACTGACTATCGAGGATCAAACCGCATTGAATATATGGAAATCAAATTTAGATATGCGGCTCTCACCTCTAGCAGTCTCGCATACATTCAACTTGACTGGAAATGTCGGCTGCACAATTTCTATGCAGTCACGAACATTAACTGTTTGCAGCTTTCGCCACATATACATATATAGGCAATACAATTTAACAATAATTGATTGCGCGGGTGGTGGTAACAATTCTTTAAATCAAGTTTGCGAGCTTGAAGTAAACACCAATCCCATTGTATTTAACCAGTCGTCGAACAACAAAACAAAACTACCGCCAGCCGCAACGCACTGACGCGTTTCGACCTTCCATGATCATGATCAGAGTACGACGGCAAACTGACTATCGAGGATCAAACCGCATTGAATATATATGAAATCAAATTTAGATATGCGGCTCTCACCTCTAGCAGTCTCGCATACATTGAACTTGACTGGAAATGTCGGCTGCACAATTTCTATGCAGGCACGAACATTAACTGTTTGCAGCTTTCGCCACATATACATATATAGGCAATACAATTTAACAATAATTGATTGCGCGGGTGGTGGTAACAATTCTTTAAATCAAGTTTGCGAGCTTGAAGTAAACACCAATCCCATTGTATTTAACCAGTCGTCGAACAACATAACAAAACTACCGCCAGCTGCAACGCACTGACGAGTTTTGACCTTCCATGATCATCATCAGAGTGTGACGGCAAACTTACTATCGAGGATCAAACCGCATTGAATATCTATGGAAATCAAATTTAGATATGCGGCTCTCACATCTAGCAATCTTGCACACATTGAACTTGACTGGAAATGTCTGCTGCACAATTTCTATGCAGGCACGAACATTAACTCTTATATATATATATATATATATATATATATATATATATATATTTGTGTGTGTGTGTGTATATATGTGTGCGTGTGACGAAAGCTACAAACAGCTAATGTTCGTGACTGCATAGAAATTTTTCAGCCGACATTTCCAGTCACGTACAATGTATGCAAGACTACTAGAGGTGAGAGCCGCATGTCTAATTTTACTTTCCATATATATGCAATGCGGTTTGATCCTCGCCAGTCAGTTTGCCGTCGTACCATGATGATAATCATGGAATGTCAAAACGCGTCAGTGCATTGTGACTGGCGGTAGTTTTGTTATGTTTTTCGACGACTGGATAAATACAATGGGATTGGTGTTTACTTCAAGCTTGCAAACTTTTTTTAAAAACGGTAAGAAATTAACAATGATTGTTAAACAAGAATCAAAATTGTAAAAGGAAGTTTGGACATTGGCATTAGAATACAAAACTGAAGAGGTCTAGAGCAAACGTGTATATTATGTAGCATAATTCGTAATTGGATGCAGATGACTGCTTTATTTGTATCATCAGGAGTAAGCATGTATGTGCGGGGAAAATCATGGAACCCATTAAAGTTAGATGAAGTGGACATACTAAGCTTGCAAACATGATTATTCAGCTAGATCATATCTTGTTCGTCACACATGTTATACACTAGGAAGGATGAAGGCGTATAAATGCAAAAGGATCAAAGTTCCTGAATTAGTAAAAGAAAATTAATAAAATGAATTATATTATTCGAAAAATGTGATTACACTCCGCATATATATTTAAATGTGTAATTTGTTGTCCTACCTTAATTTTATTGAAAATTGCGCTCTATTGGCATTGAACATTCTCTTTGCCCTCTGCCCTACGTCAGCATCGAATTTGCAGAATATTTTTTCCATTTTCGTCTTTTTCTCTTTCAAATCATTAAGTTAAGCTAGAAACTAGGTTCTTTATGATTTTTTAAATTATTCTACCTTATTACGCTCAGTTGTGAAGTTTGTGCATTATCCTGATTTCATTAATTAACGCCGGATTTAATTCATTCATTAATTGCAATACGTTCTAGGATCTATTATTACTGTTGCACCTATAAATCCTTTATTACAAAAATTTCAATTACACTTTTTAGGCGTTAGAGTGAGGTAGTATACTTGTAATATCTCCTTAATTAAATATTAGGCCCAGTTGACAAATATTAATTACAATTTTTGAACATCTTTGCCTTGTTGAACCATTTTCATATAATATCGTTTATATTAAACATAGCAGCGGCTTAATGTATATTGCCATATAAAAATAGTCATAAGTAATTAAGTGACTCTTGTATAAACGATGTCGCGCGTATCCATCATAGATACCAGTGTGGTCATATCTGCAATTTCTTTTCTGTTTTAACGTAAGCACGCACACACGGACAGACGGACACGCAGACACACGAATATTTAAAAGCCAAGGTGTACATTAATATACATAAATTTGAACATAAATGAAAAGATCATCTTTTCCTCGTCGTTATGATTCCATTTAAGCAATACATCAGCATCCGCAACAGTGTAACAAATTGCTGAAATTACCTGATCTCCGTTTTGACTAACGCAGCTTTCATTGTTCCAGTAAATTTCTTTTATTTCATAATATTTTGATCTACTTTACCGTAGATCTCATCAGATGCATTTCACGAAACAAATGAAGCAAACATCTGCTTCATTTGTTTCGTGAAATGCATCTCTCTCTCTCTCTCTCTCTCTCTCTCTCTCACACACACACACACACACACATAAATCTCACTAATAATTTGTCTAAAATATAATTTCTGTTGTTATTTGTATATTTTTTTCACTACTTATGGTTATATGGCAGTAAAACATTAGTCACTTTTGACTTTTGTATGGCTGGAAATGATTATGATGAAGCAATACAATGGCCAAATAAGTATCAAGAAAATTAATTAATTTAGATTTCAATAACATTGTAAATTGAGTCAATGTTTGCATAACGTGATACTCAACACTTGGAATTAATGAAGACTCATTCGCATAACTATAAGGATGTTTGATTTACTTACCTAATGGTATACACCCTATTAGCAATATCGTCAACTCAATCGGTACTTATGTAAAAGTTATACGAACAAATAGTTTTTAAAACCATTTTGGCATTTTATTCACTGAGAGTTACATTGAAATGTGTATTAAACAATAACATTACATAATAAAACGCAATGATAAGCAAGTATTCATCGTAACAGAAATCAATGCGCCAGAAATTTTGCATTCCTTCATAAATCTTACACATTCTGGCTGGCTACTCTTTAAACCGGAGAGCAACTTGCTCAAAGCTAATGAGAAAACATGTTAAACTTGAAAAAATGAAACAGCCTTACAATGAATCAACAACACGAGTTAAGTCACGCATCATCAAGCATGCACTACCACTATTACAATGCAGAAATAAGATACTTAACAGACTCGAGTACGCACCAACTATCCTTAATCAAATTTTCAATGATATAGGCTATAGCAACAAGTAAGAAGTATGAGAATATTGCGTTAAAACAGAGAATAGTAAATGAAAGAAAATTACACTTAAAAAGGCAAGTTCTCTATTTAAGAAAAACATATAGAATAACAGACAGAATATCTCTATAAAAATTAAAGTTCGTTGCATGCGAAACAATAACTGCGAATTGGGCAAGCTCGTATAGTGCCGGACAATGGCAAAGCAATATAATATTTTTACAATAAATTCCACAATACAACCAGTTGTACTTCGAAAGGATCAAAATATATAACGAAGGTCGTTAGATAAATATGGTCTACGAATTAATAGAACCACAGTTTCAGCATCAAGATTCCAATCGATATCAATTTTATCGTAATTAATCATGTAAATAAATTCTACATATAGTGAGTTGGGTTTGAGGTCACATTGTTAAAGAATTTATATAAAGTTAGCTTCACTACTGCAGGTTTACACATTCGTATAGGAGGTTTACTGTGAAATTGTCTCACACTCCACACCCAAATATACAGAGGGTAAAGGGAGTAATACCGGCTCTTATTAATGAGTCGCCAGTAAACACGAAACGAATGTGCACGTGGGATTATATCTTCTGTTCATGCTGACTCTGGTTTATCCTTCTGGCCATATTTGAACTAAATTATTATTAGATGCGCAATACCTAATAAAAAATTGCATATATATAAAAAATATTTAAGCGTTCAAAAAATACTTTACGTGTTTCTAATGTCGAAACTAATCGCCTTATGCAACAGATAGCCAAACGATACACGTATGGAAATGTTAGGTCCATCGCACGATGTATCATACTTGCTCTTTCTCGGCGATATAACACATACGCGACTTGTAAAAAGCGAATCTTCTATCGAAATTGATCAGATTCTAAGGCATTTTTATTCCGTTATTTTAATGTCTGCTATATTTATTCATGCGAACTCTGTACCAATCTCATTGGTATCATCGTCGCACACCATCTATTAAATAAACCGACTTTTGATTTCCATATTGATATTTTTAACTGTTGTGTAAGCTGGCGTTTGTCGCAGGATAAAAATAAACCAATTTAAACTATATTTATTATTAATATTATTTTAATGTATTCACTATCAAGCTGAAATTTTGCTCGTTGTAGAAACGTACTCCGTATAGTAATTGCTATTTATTGTAAATTGTCGAACAGATATCACCAGTTTTACACTTTGGAAATTATGATATTTCATTATGCAAAAAGAGAATCAACACACTGTCAATTTTTAATCGCGATATTTCTACTTCAATCTGAAATATTAGTATCTGAGGAAAACCACTCGCAATGGAGGGGAACATTGACAAGCTAACAACGTATTATACAATATAAACCTA
Organism: Eudiplozoon nipponicum; assembly: GCA_029291075.1. Lineage (NCBI taxonomy): Eukaryota > Metazoa > Platyhelminthes > Monogenea > Mazocraeidea > Diplozoidae > Eudiplozoon > Eudiplozoon nipponicum. Next base: position 27,532 of record JAQBSW010002826.1, read on the forward strand.
CCACAACGATATATCATTCCTCCATAAGCATATTTTTGAAAAGATAATAGCAAAAATAAACATTTCGTTATAGATCTCCAAAATAACATACAAAATCCACTAAATTTTCATGTTAACATACTGGTACAAAACTATCAAATTATACTTCCGTCAGATGAAGGAAAAGCAGACCCTTAACGATTTATTTCAACAAAAGACCGAAACAAGCCTTCATGGACAACCTTGCATCCCTACCTAATAGGCTTCAATCTGAAGAAGTTATTAAACAACATGACAAAAATATCTAAAACAGAATTAACCTACGCCTAGTATCGTTGAATCGCCACCTCAAATAAGTGCACAACATCCCACTCAAAAAACCGAATTTCTACTCCATGGGAATAAATTTAAAGAACTTCTACCAACCACAAAATTACATAGCGTACTTAACAATACACAACAAACTATACAAAATAAAATCCCCAACCCATCAATCTCAAATAATGCCAACCCCATCCTACGCTCAAGATGCGTCTATCTCAATGTTAAAGCAACTATCACCATCTAGGTCCATGCCTAAATCATCTATATCAACAAAGACTTCACATTTAACAAAAATATCACAAATTAGTGAAATTACATAAAATAGCTACACAGAAGTCACCATCAATAAATCACAAATCACAATCAACTAGCCAATTAGAAAACTTTAACAACAAAAACGATAAATACGATAAAAATTGAACCTAGTTTCTCTAACCTCCCGATTGAAATAAGAGAAAAGTCACTAAACCAATCCGATATACCAATCAGCTATATTTAGGGTAGTGGAACCACTTTGAGGAAAGCATTAAGATCCAAACATCCGCAACAAAATCATAATACATAACCAGCTAAAACAAATAACGAATTCAGCAGTAGTACAGCCATTTACATTAGCTCCAATTCTAGATTCAGAAATATTATCTATACTGTATCTCAATGCATGCTCTTCAAGGACAAAATTAATAACCCTCCGCGCAATCATTTATAAAATAATATCGCATGTAAATGCCATCTCGGAAACGTGGTTCAACCATAGCACCTATGATTGTGAAATATAAATTTTAAATTAAATATTAATTCGAGTGGACCAAAATTCAAAGGGAAACAGACGGCACCGCCACCTAATCTACGAAGATTAGATTGTGCCTCATTTCCAGTGGTTAGTATGAATGATGCTGAAGCCTTCGGAGGGAAAAGTCGAATCAGCAACAAGCCAACACAAGGACTCACTCGATGCGTACTTGTAAATAGGGATCAATCGGATCTTGGTGAAACTGATATTGCAAATCTTCTACCCACGAAAGGAAACCATACATACTCTAAAGATTACCCACATAGTCGTATATCCTTTAATAAAAGTATTTTCAACACTCTAAGCTAATATTGACTCATACAAAATTTGACTCAACCAACCAAACAACTATATTAGCTTGATCTCATATTTACTGATGATATTGAAACAGTGTTCACACTATTATTACATGTCACAATGTGACCATGAACGACTACTTATCGCAACAACAAATAATGCACCAGTAAGTAGAGACTCCTTCGTAAACCTTGGCAGTATTACTAGCTTAGATTTACACAAAAGAGCAATTTTTTGACACCAACGCGAAAACATCCTTGTCAGATTTTCTTCAACATTTCAAGCAATATTATTAAGAGCCATCAACAAATCAAAAGCCGCACACCATCAAGCATACACGAGCATACGTACAAAGCATAAATAATCTAGTCCAAAGCCAGTAACACTTGCTAATTATCCTTCTAAAAAACAAAAATTGACCATAAATTAAACAATTAGAGTTGAGATATCGCACTGAAATAGATAAAAGTATTTGCTAAAAGTAAACACATGCTAAGCATTTCTGTGATCAGAAAGTAAATTTCTAATAACGGGGAAAACATCTACATAAATAGTAAGTTTAAGCAGATATCAAACTACAATTTTGCAAATCTGAACAGCTCGTATCTTGTGGGAGAAAGACCGAACAATACAAATTTTCCACAAATAGTACCACAGTGCGACCGCTTAAACTGTAGGTCGCTCAAAAATATACCAGGAAAAATATTATAAAAATTCATGCGTTTCACAAGATATAAACACCAAATGGAACCATCCAACACCTCTCTTAACATGCATATTCACTCAATAAATTCACAAAAAATTAATAGCCTAGATTTAAAACAATATGATAACATCTCAACTTATCACGGTTGAACTACAACATATACGCTTCAAACTATTATCAAAAATGAAAGCTCAAAATAAGCTCAAAGATGTACGACCAATATTTAACCTTATAGTAATCATTAAAATTGTGCATAATGTGATCAACGAACTCACAGTACCACTGTTTCAATCTCAAGACGTCTTTCAAAATTTATTTTCCTGAAATCTGTCATGCACTGCAATCATAATCTCGCTACTGGACAAAATAAACAACATTCTTTTCTTAAATAACGATGTAATTGTATTACTTTTTGGCATTTATAAGGCTTTTGGAACAATATTGATACACACATGGTCACAGCTGATGAAATGCCATAAATCTTATTTCATAACACCTAACAACAAAGTTTTCCAGGTAATTCGTTCTTCTATAAGACATACATTTTTTATTTATCGTCAAAATTGTTTTCTGTCACTTAACCAAATAGATTTTCTTTTCATCATATTCCTTGGACGGTAATTTGATCAACTTTTCAGGTTGTTCTGTTCACGAACTGCGTTTCGTATTTTAGCACTAACCAACGATTCAATCATAGACTGTCACAGTGTCTAAATGCGGATTTTTTTATCCATTTATTTATATTCAGATTTATGTCTGGAAGCTTCAAATATAGTTGCTTGGATGTGAATAATTTTCCAAATTTTATGCATACACACAATTTTGCATATATATATATATATATATATATATATATATATATATATATATATATATATATATATATATATATATGTATATATCGTCTACATTGAAAATATGATTTCATATGTGAGTATTACTTCAGCGGTTCATGTGAATGTTAAAAGTTAATATTAGCGTGATATATAGATCACAAACAAAAAATAAAATTAACTACTAGACCAGTAGCCGCATTTCATGCATAAATATCACTTATATAGCAGTGAACAGAACTAACAAACAAAGACAATTAGCGTTGAATTAAGATATATTGATGACTGTAAATCAAATATAGTTAAGCTAAAATTAATTAATTTCGGACGCCTAATCTTGGAAAGAGGTAAACAATGAAAGAAACAAAAGACAGAAACAACTTAAAGATTAGCGTGCGATTCCAGAATATTTTCATTTGAACTGTCTGGAGTACAGCTCTTGTTAAGTTTTGATGATTTTTAGGCATAGATATCAGACTTAAATGTGCAGACATCCAGGTTGAGACTGAAGAAGAGAAGGGAGTTTGTATTAGGGAGTCAGCCAATCAATGTATTATACCAAATTTTTGGACTATTCCAAAAACACTATATCTAGAAAGTATTTGTATACTCAGCGTATGTACTAACTTGGCATCTTATAGACATTCACTGAATAACACAATAAGACCCACTATACATGATATTTTTTATCAAGTCCAAGTAAAAAAAAAACATGAGAAGAAAATAATGAAGTTCAAGTAACGTTCTAACTTTATTTGGTCGCAAGGTTTCTCCCATATAAACTTGATTACAGTCATGACAAGCAATATCATAAACACCACGTATTTAATAGAGCAAGCTTTTTCTATTTGTTAAGAAAGCAAGCTTCATAATGTACATTTTTCCTAAAGAAGTCATTATTTTATATTTCACACCAAAGGTAATGCTTTCCCTCCAAACTTCGAATCAGGTTTTAAAAATTATCTTCCAATTAAATTTGGATTTCTGCGGTTTGGTTCAATCATGTTCTACGTCAAATCATTTTATAACTTCTTTCTTTAGATATTCTATTATTTTCGATGGCTAACCATTTAATTGAAACATTCCATTTACACTTTTAAATCCATCATCTCTATATTTAATTTTGCAAATCATCAAGCTCCTTATTATCAAAGAATTCCAATCGTCATTCGATATGGATGAATAGACTTAAATTATGGAGCATTCATATGCATTTATCTTTTCTGTAAATATCTCTATCGCAGTTACAATAGTTTATTATATACTTGAAATATAAAAATAAAATATACCTTTTATTTCAATTTCTAACGTGAATCTCAAATAACCCATTCTACTAGATAGCCCAAAAAATTTGTTTAATTCACTCTTACCATGTTTCCATATTATAAATATGTCATTGAGATATTTATCGTAAACTGACAGGTTTACATGTATTTTCTAATGTGTTGATTCTATATAGTACACAAATTCATTAAATACTGCAAGCAATAGCGGTTGTTTGTTTATGTTTACTGCGGCTGACTCCTTTTGGAGGATAAGCCGGCTCCATTGATGGCATTTCATGGAGTTTCTTGGGAATTTGTTACAAGTGGTGTCCCCTCACCACTCAATAGCGGTTGCCAAAAAAGAACACCTCTAATATGTTCGAAAAAACTTTTCTGACAGATAATTAGGTTGACGAATTGCAAACTTTAACTAATAATATCATATGTATTACCTTCATATTGTTTCCTTCTAGTATTTGTATACTATCATTAATGAAACTATTCCAGCTGTAGAATGCTTCAAGGAAGATTATATTTCTACACACCGAAACTAAATCCTAACTTACCATTTCATCAACTATTTCAAGTTCATAATTAATATCATTGTGTATAAAATTATATTAATTTCTTAACATACATGACAAAAATACGCGTTATTTAATCCATGAAAAAGTAACTTATAATTTTTTTTGATTAGAGAGTGCTAAATATCCACAATAACACTTTTTTTGGTTTCCTGTTTAATGAAAATTTTCTAGGCCATCAATCTTCGGCAGGATTGTATCATGCTGTATGAGAATCATCATGCACCGTGTCAAACTGCCTATTAGCAATCATTATTCGAGATAGTAGTTTAATTTCGCCTTGTATTTTATCCATAGAATATTTACTTTTCTTATTTAGGTCGTACCTAATAAATTTTACATATATCTTCCTATAATAAACCGTTTTATACATAAGGAGTACGGTTTCTCTCTTATCAGCTCTTAGGCAAATGGCAGCGTTCAGTTTTAACTGGTGTATGCGGGCTCTAGTATCACCAATTAATTTACGCTTCTCATCTTTATCTGCTACTAATAATGTCGCTAGGTCCAATTCGAAGTTCATTTTGTTCTTGCCAGGAAGTAAATGTGTTATTTAAATGGCCTCCGTGATAATTTCAATCTTTAAGGAATGATCTTCAGGAAAGGCAGTACTAAGTCCAGGTTTAAGCAATTTTATTTGATTAGCATCACGGTATATTGGTGACAGATAATACATTCTCATATGGTGGTTTTAATTAGTTTTGTTATTTCTTTCTTTCAATTTAGGTTAATAATACCTAGGTGAAATAATTTCATTTCATCTCTGATAAAATTCATTGTTCCGAACAATATTTATGAAAATTTCTATACAACTAAAATTGTCCTTATTTAAACTTGAAATCAAGTAAGATCTTATATTCACGTTATCCTTTATTATTTCACACATCCTCTGCTTAAATTAACTACTAAAGTTCTCAATATGTTTAACAAGATTATAAAGTGAATCGTTTGAAATAAAATAAACAGAAAATATAATGAAAACTAAATCGATTAAAAATTCATTAAGTTTAATACCTAAAAACGATACGAATTTCGGCTATTTTCAAGCATATTTGAAGAAGTACATAAATAAAAAGTTTAAGTTATGTTCATATTCATTTAGCAGTCTTGAAATTCTTTGATTTTCTTCTTACATTACAGCCCTCATATTATAAAAACTTCATAATGTGTAACTTTTAATCAGATTTTTGAATTTTCTCCCCACATAGAAACCCTGATTGCTTTTGATGTTTTCCGATTACTAGGATCTCAAAAACGATGTATTGTTTCTTTCCCTTTGTCCCAATATTAATTATTGTTTTTTTATCAGATTTGACGTCTTAAATTATATTTTTTCACCATCTTATTGTGATTTCTTTTATCATGTTCTATTTTATTGTAACGTCTTAAAAAATAAATCTTACTTCAACATAACCTTTTTGTAGATCTTTAAATTATTATAATTACGGTTTTTTATTTGTTTCTAAATTTATTTTATTCGGGAAAGTTTCGTTTTTGACAGTTCTGTTTATCGCTCGATACATTACTTCCTTGTATGTAATGCCGTCTATCACATTTTTGCAACTTATATGTCAAGCTAAAGTTAAGGATTAATATTAACATGAACTACTAAATTATAAAAAGAATGTGGGATGATAGGACGGTACGAAATATATAGTGGTTAAAGGGCGTAATACCGGCTCCTACTGATGAGTCGCCAGTAAGCACGAAACGAATGTGCATGAGATTAGACTTTCCGTTCATGCTGCCTTTGGTTTATCCTTCTGGTCACAACTGAACTAATTTGTTACTAGGTTCGCAAAACCTAATACATACTTGCATATATATTAGTTCTTCGCAACAAACAGTATTTAACTGTAATATATTGAATTGAATGATGTCATGCTTACCGCGAAATGTGATAACTGATATCGATCAAGGCCAGAGTGTATGGATTTACTGGAGTAACAGGTGTTCAGAAATTGTTGTAATTCTCAATTTCGGTGAACTATAGCATAAATTGATATCCATCAGTTTGGTATCATGTACCGACTCGGAAACCATAGTGTTAGTACCATGTACCTTTTCGGTACAATAATGTTGATATCGGTTACTAACACAATAGCCATAGTGTTAGTATCCTTTACAGACTCGGTATATATATTATATAGTGTGAGTTAGCGTTGAAGTCGCATTGTCGTAGACTATATGATGTTAGCTTCACTATGGCAGGTTTACACATTCGTCTAGGAGATTGTACCGCCCTATTATCCCACATTCTTGACCGAAATATATAGTGGTTAAAGGGCGTAATACCGGCTCCTACTGATGAGTCGCCAGTAAGCACGAAACGAATGTGCATGAGATTATAATTTCCATTCATGCTGCCTTTGGTTTATCATTCTGGTCACAAGTGAACTAATTTGTTACTAGGTTCGCTACACCTAATACATACTTACATGTAAAAAGTACACAAAACATATGTATTCGTCAACAAAGTGCAAGCAGAGGAAATATAATTAAAAAATGAATTATGCCAGTGTTCTAATCATCGAGAAAGTAAATTGATAATAAAGAGAAAATGCACTTCTGTTGAATAAATGGTATATTGTTTTAATTGCTTTATTCCACTTTCTATCAATGCTGGGGATTTATCTTGTTCAAAACCAGAACCATTTTATTTAAATATTGTATACCTATTAATAAATAGCGGGTTCGAAAATGGTAGAACTATCAAATAAGTTGAATGAAGATTGTTTTTGCGAACCTGGATTAATTGAAATTACCTGATCTGAGTTTTGACTAACACAGCTTTCATTGTTCCAGTATTTTTTTCCCCAATATATTTCGGCTAAACTTATCGATATCCTCCATCAGTCAGATTTTACCTCACAAGTTTAACAAACGAAACTAATGAAGCAGGTGCGTTATTTCCTCTAACCATAATATTTATACTTCAGACTGACCTTTCATTAGATATTCGAGTGTCACATGTGTGTGTCAATTTTGATAACTGTTATTTTCATTTAACTAATTGGGACTAGGTTGGCTGAATAATAATTTATCATTTGCATGCGTTAACTTTTCGTTTTATACACTAAATGTAAAATGACGTAACTGAAATTGCCTTCACACTTTCTGGTGGGGGAGACCAATAATTCAGAAATACTCGTCATAAAAACATGCCATGAGTAATAAAACTAGAAGTCCGAAAAACCAATGCACATGATAAATTTCAATTGAAACCATTTAGGTTGCACTAAAGATAGACTAGGTAATAACAGTTATTGTCATACCATTAAATTGATGCACGCCACGCATGTGCATGTGCACGCGTATACATAAATTTACGTACATCTAAATGAAACTGCAGTCAATAGACATTAATTTACTCTTTGCACGTGTCAGACAAATTATTAATTCTGAATATATTCTAATAATAAATTATTTATAAGTAATAATTTGTCTGACGCGTGCAAAGGGCAAATTAATGTCTTTTGCCCGCAGTTTCATTTAGATGTACGTACATGTGCATCAGAATAGAATAGGATAGAATATCTTTATTTGGAAACCACACATGTTCCATCAATCAAAATGTACAATATAAAAAAGATATCACATCACATAAATATATGCAATTAGTCTCATATAGTAAAGTAAATCTCTCTAGTTATAATGTACAATATATCAACATCAGAAAATTCAGCTATAATATCATTGCTTACGTCATATCAATTTTGATATAATTATTATTATATAGGAAAAAACGGTCTTATTAATTAATTGCATTTGTATAATAATTGATTAAATAAAGAGTAATAGATTCATCATCGAAATAGGAAAAATTAAGATATGATTCAAGTGTAACAATGTGCAAAAAAATGATAACCATGGCTAGCAATTGATTGTATGTATTGTTGACTAACATGATGTTATAATGCATAACATTTCAATTTTAATAATACAGAACGTGGAAATAAAAATCTCAAGAAGATATGTTGCTGATCACAATTATCCTTGTCTTTTATTCAACCATGAGAAAGTATTATTATAATCAAAATTAAAAATAAAAGCAGCATTGTAGATATTTTCTAGTTCAGTATATAAAAATTTAAAAGACATCTTCGATTGAGGCGTTTCTCTAAGCCCCTTTGGCAATTGATTGTAATTTTGTAAATGTTCCAAAAAGAGAATAACTTCTCCGCAACGTTCCCCATCAAAGGAGGAGATATCGCCAAACGTCCAGATCTAGTTTCAAATTCATGAATCTTTCTTATTGGATTCATATAGGCTCCAGTCCACTGATTCAAATGGAAAACTTTTATTCAATAGCACATCCTCCGAAACCATAAAGTTTGCAGTGATACAAACTTTAATCTAGTGGCCTATATAGCGCAGGAGATAGGGCTAATTTGTTTCACAACTTTTCTTTTTTACAGCTACTATCTTGTTTGACAACCCCATTTTTAACGGATTCCAAGTAACAGCAGCATATTCTAGTATCGTTCTAATCCAAATTATTTACATTTTAAATTTTATATAATTCAATAAGATATTTCTATTTATTAGTGCCCATCTGCTCTTGGCACTGCCTACTATCCTTTCAATATGTCTCTCAGCAGAAGCTGTACATTGAATAGTTATGCCTACGTCCTTATTTTTTTGCAGAATTTTAATCTTAAAAGCATCATTAATCAAAGCATCATTAAAATAAACATAATTTAATTCTTTTCTATTACCTTTTCTTAAAGCTCTCGTTTTTTTACAGTTTATTCTCAGCCCTAGTGTTATCAAATATCTACTTAAATCATACAAATCTAGTGTCACATTATTTTTGGAGAATTTGACATTTTTTGGATCAATTGGAAAGATTATTTTTAAATCATCGGCAAATTTGCAAACTCCACCGTTAAGGATCTTAGTTTCCAAATGTGCAAATACGATTTTAAATAAAATTGACCTCGAAATTTATCCTTGTGGAATTCAACTTGTTACTCTTTTTGGTTTTGATCTCAAATCATTTAATTGAATACTCATTTTTCGATTATATAAATAGTATCTAAGTAATCTAAAAATATTTGGATCAATATTCAATAAATTAATCGCATTCAAAATAGCATCAAAAGATATAGAGTCAAAAGCTTTTTGAGATATCTATAAATACAATTAATGCATCTAACTTTTTCTCATCTAGTGTAATTACATGTTTCCACATAGAAAGCATATTAGTAATTGTCAATCTATCTTTCGTAAAGCCATGTTGACTTGTATCCAAAACAACCGGCAACATACATTCTAAATGATCTAGTATCAGTCGTTTTATTTATATTCAGTCAGCCCAATAGATAAGATGCAATTGTTGGAAATGATTCAGAGGGACCTTTAGAACATCCCTTGTATACTACAAAATCAATCACCTATGATCAAAAAATCTTAGTCAAGCATCTTAAAATTCGGTCAAGCTATATTAATCGCTGACGATATACTATATTTCTGGATAAATCATTTCTCAAAATGCCACTAAAAATGTCGAGAAATACTCATTACGTGAAATTATGTCCCGAACTGCATATTGCTGTTATCATACTCAAATTAATACATTGGTGCAATCTGATACTGAAACAACCAAAGGCAAATATGGTCCCGTATAATCTTCTTAGATATATATAAGGCCTATTCTCGAATACAAATCATATATTTTGATCAATCTCACGAACTGGAAGGACATAACTTATACAATTAATCAAACATGGATTGCGCGGGTGGTAGCAACAATTATTTAAAGCACGATTTGCAAGCTTGATTTAAGCACCAATCTTATTGTAATTAACCAGTCAACAACAAATTAAAACTACCGTCAGTCAAACGTACTGACGCGTTTCGGCCTTCAATAATCATCAGAGCACGACGGAAAACTGACTAACGGAAATCAAACAGCGATACATATATAAAGAAAATAAAATTAACTATGCAGCTCCAAACTCTAGTAGTCTCGCCTACATTTTACTTGACTGGAAATGTTGGTTGCATAATTTCTATGCAGTCACGAACATCAACTTTTTCGTAGCTTTCGCTACATGGATAAAAGTTATATAATTAAACAATCATTGATCAAAACGCGACAGTATGTGGGGCTGACGGTATTCATAATTTGTTGTGCGACTGGTTAAATATAATGGAATTGATGATTAAATCAAGCTCACATATTTGAAAAATACAAGAAGGACTACACTCTTACTATATAATATGCACATTACAATCGGTAAGACTGTTAGATTTTTTTGATAGAGATCTCGAGGAATTTGTTGGCTACAACTGCAATTAATTCATCATAACGGATGAACTAAGTAGTTGTAAATTCTTAATAGACACAGGTGCCAAGGCGAACACAGTTTGATCCGATGTGGTGAAAAAATATTACCCCAGATTTGAATATTAACGATTGGCCGCCAACGGAAGTCGAATAATTGTAAAAGGCATAAAAGAATTGCCAGTGAAATCGTCTTTTACGTGGAATTTTCTTGTCGCTGTCTGAAAAGACAACATCATTAGTATGGACTTTTTTTATTTTCAGTCTAGCGTTAAATACAAAGACTCGGACTAATGGCGAAGGCACGAGATTAAACCAGTTCGCCTACCCAGATCTGTTGTTGCCGATAATTTTGCAGAAGTTATTGAAAACACTTGGTAGTGTTTCTACCGTTCAATTCTAAGCAAAATGGGCTGAAGACAGTAATAGAACACTAAATTGAATTGATGGCACCATAATTTTTTCGCCTAAGGCTCAACTGTTATTGAAGCATAAGCAATAGACCATTATCGTAGAATTTCAGCGATTAAGGTGGAGAAAATCTGTATGCGTTCAAACTCCAATAGTTTTAGTTCTAAAACCTGAACCGGTCCAATGAAGAGTTTGTGGTACTTATCAACTGGTGAACTCGGTAACGAAAGGTGATTTTTATTCTCTATCGAATCAGAGTACTGTGCTCAGGTATATAATTGTGTATGAGGTTCACACTACGTTATATTTGAAAAAAGGTACTATCTAGTACCCATAGAGATGCAGACAACTAAACAGAAATTATTGAAAAACATCTGGTAGTGTTTCTACCGTTCAATGCTAAGCAGAATGGGCTGAAGACAGTAATAGAACACCAAATAGAGTTGATGGCACATTTATTCTGTCCGCCCAAGGCTCAACTGTTAGTGCAACATAAGCAACAGATCGATATCGGAGAATTTTAGCGATTAAAGGAGAAAGGAAGTTGTAGGCGTTCAAATTCGGACTTTGCGTCTCCAATAGTTGTAGTTCCAAAACCTGAACTGGAACAATAAGGCGCTTGGGGTCATTATCGACTGTTTAACTCGGTTACGAAAGGTGATTTGTATTCTCTACCGAACCAGAGTACTTTGCTCAGGTATATAATTGTGTATGATGTTTACACTACCTTAGATTTGCATAAAGCGTAGTAAAAAGTACATATAGATTTAGAGTCTACACCACTTACCGCAGTGCGATTACCTGGAGGTGGGTCGCACGATATCGTATGCATGTCATTTTCATAGACGTATGCAAGTCAGACATTCTAGCGTCTTGCGGAGGAAGTTCTTCATGACTGTCCCTTTTCTCTTGTGTACATAGATGACATCGTCATTTGTAGCCAATCCCGGGAAGAATACTGGGAGCACTTGGTCATTGTCTTATCAAAGCTGGAATACTAATGATTGGTTGTCAAACCAAAAAAGAGCAAGTTTAGTTGATCGACCGTACAATTTCTTGGACATTCAATTTCCAATGAGGGAATTAACGACTTAGATATTAAGTTCCAGGTGATCATAAATGTATCGGAACCCTGAAGTTTACGATTAGTTATTACCGTCATTTTATATCAGGTTTGGCTGGAATTGTTGGATCGTCAGGTCGAAAATTAAAAGTAGTACGATTATGAAGTCCTAGCCTTTCAATTTTAGCCGAGAGGCCAATAAGAATTTCCAGAAAGCAAAAGATCTGTTGAATAAAATAACCAAATTAGCACCAGTGGATGGAACTAAGCAGTTTTAACTGGTCAGAAATACTTCGGATGTAGCCATAGGAATAGTGCTTCATCAGAGAAAAAATGGTATTGTCAAGCCGATAGGGTTTTATGGTAGAAACCACCAGGGTCGTGAGAAGCAATGTAACACGATTGGAAAGGATTTAATCACGGTTTATGCATCAGTGCTGCATTTGGAACACTACCTGGACGGACATCCATTCACGGTATTGACTGATCATAAACCGTTGTTAGGTATCCTAGGTAAGCCAATAGGCTTACTTATTCTCGGCGGACGAATTCACAAATAACCCGATTAGCAGAATTTGACTTCACAATCTCTCATATTTCAAGTAAAGAGAATGTGGTGTCGGACACTCTCAGCAGACCATACGTTGTAGACATAGTCCTGATTCGGTCAGAGCAATTCGTCATCTATATTGCATTTTTGAATGATTTTATCCAACAATTGGTAGTAGCGCAGATTGTTGATCTTTCAATAGTTGTGTTGGCTAAAAATTCAGTGTACACATGCGAGAGGACTGGAAATAAGTGGCTACTGAGTGAAGTCTCCAGTGGCCAACATTGGCCTATATACCGTTGGAATTAAGGTACAAAGTAAATCAACAGCTGCATGAATTGGGTCATCCTTTCATTAAGGAAATTATCCGGTTGGTCACTGAAAGATATGTATCGCGAAATATGTCGAAAGGCTTAAAAGCCTGGGTAAGAACATGTGCCTGCTGCCAATTATGCAAAGGTTTGCGACATACTAAGACTGAAGAAAAAACAATTGGCAGACCAGCAGGTTGGTTTATGGATGTACAGATCGATACTTTGCAAATGCCAGAAATCTCTGGTTAGAGATATAATCTCGCAATGTTTTATCGATTCAGTTGTTAATTTGAAGTTGCGAACCTAAAGGATATGACAGCTCATGAAGTTCTACTTATGTTCTTATATAATTGAATGGCACGATATGGTATATCAGTAGGGATAACTAATGATCGTGATAAACAGTTTGTCTGAACACTTTATCAGGTCATCGAACGCCTTTCGAATTGAAATGAGGCACACAAGCGCATACAAGCCCTCAGCTAATTGTATGGTTGAGAGGCTTCACATGGTACTAAAGGCTGCATTACGATGCACTGGATGATCTAGTTTGATGCATGAATTGCCTATAGATTTGTTTGCAATGTGGAATAGGTACAGAGCACAGCTAGTATCATCAATGGTCGTTTAATATCAGAGCTTGTTTATGGAGGACGATTGATATCTACTGGAAACATTATAGACATTCCAAGTTGTCTCGGTTTGGCTTAAAGCCCAGTAGAATGGTTTGTAGGAGTGCTGAAGGACAAATTGAGTCACTTAGCTCAAAACAAGACTAGACTTTCAAGGTTAAAATGCTATGTAACATCAGATTTAAAGCTGGCGTTATATGTATGCATAACTAAAAAGAGACGAAATTGTCTGACTTCGTTTTGTAAGGGATCATTTAAAGTGAATCGTATGATTGATAAAAATTCATTCAAAGAAGCGAATGTCACAGAACAGTATGTAGCATTGGATAACTGCGTTCCACAGTTTACCCGGACGGAGGAGGAGACTGAGGAAATATACCCATCGAAGTATCAAGAAGATGAGGAGAGATCTGACCTGAAGATGTATGAAAAAGAATAAGAGTCAGATAAATGTTAAAAAGAATTAAAAATTAAAACCAGGGCAACCGGAGAAAGAAATCGACGAAATGCGAAAGTAAAATCAAGCGAAGTACAAGCACGACAAGTTAAAACGCGTTCTGAAAGATTTGTCAAGATACCGAAGAATGATGACTTTGTTACGTATGAGTAAACATCTTAAGTATATAAAAGTTAATTAACTTATGGACATTAATTAACCCCGCATATAAAATAAATCAATTTTTATTTTGGACATTTGATGTTACCACTTTTTTTCATAAACAAAGTCGGTTTTAAAAAATATTGATATGTTTTGGAAATTTTCTTTGGTGATTTTATTATTCATTACTCTTGAGATTTTGAGTTTCATGGGTCCATATTTATCTTGTTTCCTGAAAGGCATATAACGAGGCGAAATTTTGAAAATAACTTATTGAAATTGACCACAAATCATTATTCTTATCGATATTATTGGAATGATCTCAAAATCGAAATAAACGTGGATATTCTGGTGAAAAAGTTCTCACTTCCGGAAAAGCACGCACTGACAATTAGTTAGACGGCTAGCATGCGCACTTTTTGGTAATAAATTTATTGTAATAAATCTTAAATCCCTCAGGCAGCCATCTAATCTTCCACTTTACCTCTCTTGTCTTATTCTTTTCTTCTAGATTCACTAATACCACCTCTCAGCCCATTCCTAACCCCATTATATCCACGTTGTGGATACTCTACTACGTTTTGCTCATCCAACTCTTTTCTTTCTTTCTTGTTTCAGCGGAGGACCGGAAACCCAACAGCCCTACCGATTCACCAACGGTTCGCTTCGGACTTCGACTCTCCCTGGTCTTCTTTTAATCACAATCACGTTCTACGGATGCCTGCGATCCCTGCAAGACTCGTTCGCCTCAATTCTGCTGACTCCATCCATTTCCATGCTTTGCTCCATCAATTCAATCGTCACGACAATGGACTCCATCGGTCGACGTCTACCTCCGGGCCACCATCTTTTCATCTTCATCTTTGTTTTCAATCTCACATTCACCTTGAGGATCAGATACTTCACGGACTATCTCCAATTGATCTTGTCTAGTCAAATGGAACTTCGTTTATATTTATTTTTCACCAGATTGAACTATCTTGATGTTAATGATAACTTTTCCCCTCCCCAACCCCTCCCCCTGCTATTAAATACTTTGCTAGTCACAATTCCACTCACCTCCACATATCCTACCCTTGATTTGCTATTTCAATGGTTGGGCCAGTTGGCCTTTGATGCCAAATAAATGTATTATTATTATTATTATTATTTTTATTATTATTATTATTATTATTATTATTATTATTATTATTATTATTATAGAAAACAGCAATAAGTGTGAGGATACAGTGCAATTGATTGAAAGGCTTAAGAAATTTAGCTTAAGAGAAAGTGTTGAGGAATTTAATTGTTCAAATTTTGGTGATCATTCTATAAATATTGGATATCCGTGTCTGACGTACCATGAAAAAAACCTTTATATTTTGCAATATAATTAACATATTTAAAAAGTTTTTATGCCACATATAATTCTAATTGAAATAGCGATTTCCTAAATCTCATTTCTAATATACGCTACTTTACCTACCTTCCTCAGAGTCACATCGAGTTGCAGCTTCTAAAAATACAGTACAACTGTCAAAGCATATTTTATTCCTCTTCTGATATGATATTTTTCCAGTGGATGATTCCATCAATGAATCGTAATGCTGCCAATTTGTTAGTTGTTTGCATCTTTCTTCGCGTGCATTAAGAATACGAGTATAATTATTTAATTTTCGGGGCCAATCGTCATCATCGTCTAAATTCGAAATATTTCCAAATCCATTGTTAAAATATTCCATTTTTATATTTATTTTATTCCAACAGGATTTACATATTTAGCATTCGAACACATGAAAATCCACAAAAACAAAGCAGAATAAAATTATGCGTTTGCTAGCAATAACACAAAAGACTGTTTGCAAATATCCCAATAAGAAATGCAGAATATAAACAAAATATTTTTAATAAAACAGACAAAATTTCTACTTGCAAATTGTTATGTGTAACACTATGTGTTGCCAAACAACTTACTAAGCATTTTAATGTCTTGAAATGAGCCAGTGTTACTTCTTGTGTTGTGAATTAAGATATTTACTCTGACAAAAATAAATGACAATTATTAAAAAATTAAACCAGCTTGGCTGATTGAAACGAATTTTATTTAAAAATACATTATTCGTTTATTTTCTAGAACATTCTTTGTTTAAATACTTGACAGTATATATACTTTGAATTGTGCGTAGTTTCAGTTTTGGTTATTTGTACGAGACTGGACTGACATTACCTCAGAAAGCTGCATTTACTTCATTTCCTCCATTTTACGTTTACACGATTCTCACAATATTTTCCTGCTATCATTGTGTCTTTTGAATTGTACATATTGGGGACGTTCTGTAACAGGAAATTTAAAATTTCTGTTTTTCACGTCTTATACCTTTCCAGGTTGTTTGATAGAATAGAATAGATTAGAATATCTTTATTTGGATTCAAACCACACATATTCCATCAAATAATAAAATTGGAAAATGTACAATATATATTAAAAAAATTATCACATCACATAAAAATTGTGCAATTAATTTCATGTAGATAAGTATATCTCACTAGTTGTACTATACAATATATCAATATCAGAAAGTTCGACTGAAAAGAATAATATATACATCATCTAATTAGGAACAATTGAGGTATAATTCGAGTGTAACATTATGCAAAAATTGAGAACCATGACTAGCAATTGATTGTATGTAATGTTAACTAACATGAAGATATAGTGCATAACATTTCAATTATAATAATACAAAACTTGGAAATAAAAATCTCAAGAAAATCTGTTTCCGATAACAATTATCCTTGTCTTTTATTCAACCATGAGAAAGTATTATCATAATCAAAATAAAAAATATCAGCAGGATTGCAGACTTTTTCAAGTTAAGTAGATAAAATTTTAAGATGTTTCACATTCCGTTTGCTTAACACTACGTATCAAATTAATAATTAAGTACGATCAGTATTGAATCTAATCTTATGTTTGAGGACACTAGCAAATTAACTCAAGATGTGGCAGGCATGATGCATTTGAGTTATTAATGACCAAAATTCAACAGAGATATCAACCTGGAAGATCGGCACAAATGTGCGAATTATTACGCCTAAAAAATATGGGGCGTCAACTACCATTCGAGTTTTATGAACGCCTTTGTACGAAAGCATCCAGGTTGAATATATCTAGAGATGTGGTAAATTCTATTTTTACAGCTGAGATACCATCCAGTCATAGAACTACATTAGAGGTATTTGACACAATGAATATTGATTGGCCAACTAAACTCGAAAGGCTACACGGAGTGTATAAACAGCAGGAACCACAGGTACATGCTATAACGGTAGATTTTGTCATGGTGCAGCCAGTTATGGCAGATACCGAAACCACTTTGACGCTACAAGAAACTGTGTGTTACTTATGTAGAGAAGTTGCTGGTATACGTCGAGACATTTCGCAACTTCAGAGTCAGGATATAAATACAAGACGTCGAGGGAGTCACTCGCGTCAACGCTTCGATGGGCCGCGCGGATGGTGCAAGGCACATTGCGAATACGGACGAAGTGCAAAGTGCCAAGGTGAGAATTGCATATACCCGCGGTTAGGTGGACCCAGACGGAAAGGAAGCAATAAACCGGTAGAGAGGAATCCTTCACCGGCTAGTAGGAGCCGTAGGGGGGTCCATTTCAAAGGCTCCCAGATATGCCTTTAAAAGGCATACTTAAGGCAAAAACACATGATGCGACTAACTCAAATAGCACCGAAACAGAAGGAAAGAGGGTCAGATTCTTCCTAAGCGGAGATCTGGAAAACATTGCCGGATCAACCAGCAACAAATTCATTATTAAAGATGAATTAAATGGACTGGAGTTTCTTACCGATACAGGTGCTGAAGTAAGCATAGTTAGGTCAGATGTGGTAGCAGCAGATTGCCCCACATTTGATTATCAACTAAAGGCCGCAAATGGTAGTCCAATAGGAGTCAAGTGGATGAAAGAAATGTCGGTTATCTTAGGACAGAAATCTTCTTTTACATGGAACTTTCTCGTAGCCGATGTCAAGGACCATATCATTGGGATTGATTTCTTGACACACTTCAAACTGACATTCGATCCCAAAACTAGGACTATCGCAGAAGGCATAGGGGTGTTAGCACATACTGAGTCTTACACATCGGCAGTGAGAACAGTCCTTTTACCACGTCCCACGGTCGCACATGACTTTGCCAACATCATCGAGAAACACCTTGCAGTGTTTCAATCTGTCAGTGTCAAAAGAACAGGATTGAAGACAGGAGTAGAATAACAAATAGGATTGGTGGCTCCGTTGCCTTCTTCAACAAAGGTTCAACCATTGGTACAACACAAGCAGCAAGTTGCTGTGTCCGAATTTCACCAATTGCGCGAAGAGGGGATTTGTAGGTCAAACTCCAATTTTGCTTCCCCAATACTGGTAACTCCTAAATCTGAACCGGTTCAATGAAGGGTTTGTGGAAATTATCGTCTATTAAACTCAATGACGAAGGGTGGTTCTTATACTCTCCCTAACCAGAGTACTCTATTCCGAGACATAATGTGATATGAGGTTTATTCATTTTTAGATTTCCAGAAAGCGTACTATCAGATACCGATGGAGGAAAGTTCTATATCACTCACTGCAGTCAGATTTTCAGGAGGGGGATCGCATGAATTTCTTCGAATGCCTTTTGGTTTGAAAAATGCCAGTCAGATTATCCAGCGTTTGGCTGAAGAAATACTTCAGAATTGTCCATTTGCGAGGGTGTATAAAGACGACATAATAAATTTTAGTCGCTCACGTGATGAACATCGTAAGCATTTGGAAACGGTTTTGACCAGGACGGTACCGTCCTATTATTCCACATTCTTCGACCAAATATATAGTGGATGAAGGGTCTAATACCGGCTCCTATTGGTGAGTCGCCAGTAAGCACGAAACGAATGTGCATGAGATTATACTTTCCGAACATGCTGCCTTTGGTTTATCCTTCGGGTCACAACTGAACTAATTTGTTACTAGGTTTGCAATACCTAATACATACTTGCATATATATTAGTTCTTCGCATCGAATAGTATTTAACCATTGATGTTGCCTGGAGATCTTCTAATAGAAACTCCAAGTAGTCTTGATTGGGCTTCTAGTTTTGTAGATTGGTTTGTAGGAGCACTTAGAGATAAGATGTGTCGTTTGGCTCCGGCCAAGAATAGAAAAGCAAAAACCAAGTGCTATGTGTCCTCTTATCTAAGATCGGCTTCGCATGTTTATGAAACTAATGAAAATAGTAAGATCTGCCTGACACCATTTTACAAAGGGCCATATAAGGGCAAGAAGATGACTGACAAAAATGACATAGAGATAAATGGCTTTGAGGATTGTATTACTTTGGATCGTTGCACTCCACAGTTTAACTGGATTGACGATAGGACTGAATTACCAGATAATTGAATGACCATCGTTTCATGGACGAATCTGATGTGTGCAATCCAATCACGCAGGCACATAATACAAAGCAGCAACTTTCACAAGACGCGTTGTCGAACACATCAACATTGTTTTCTACCGAGTTATAAGATTAAAACCTTCCGTCAACATCAGGCAAATTAGTAATGCCAGTGAAAACTGTACAGAGCGCGATGTTGACGTCAGGAGCATCATTATGCACAACTCGTTCAGGAAGATTACAACGTCAGCCGAAGAACTATGATTACGTCTATTATTAGCTTTCTTTTTTTTAAAATGGGTGCATATGAAGGAAGATATTTTCTCCGACAAAATTAAAGTGACAATTATTGATAAATTTAAACCACCTTGGCTGATTGAAACGAATTTTATTTAAAAAGAAATTATTCATTAATTTTCTATAACATTCTTTGTTTAAATACTTGAATTGTGCGTAGTTTTAGTTTTGGCTATCTGTACGTGACTGGTCTAACATTTCCTCAGCGAGCCTCATTTATTTCATTTCCTCCATTTTACGTTCACTTGATTCTCACAATATATTCCTGCTACCATTTTGTCTTTTGAATCGTACATATTGGGGACGTTCTGGAACAGGCAATTTAATAATTCTGTTTTTCACGTCTTATTTCTTTCCATGTTATTTGATCGGGTGTTTTGTTACGTAAGAGGTTTCACATTCCGTTTGCCTAACACTACGTATCAAATTCATAATTAAGTACGATCACTATGGAATCTATTCTTATGTTTGAGGACACTAGCAAATTAGCTCAAGATGCGGCAGGCATGATTTTAATAAATGTGAACGAGAGTACTAGTTTGTCAGATTCAATTTTACAATTAAGGACTGAACACGACTTGGCATCTATGGGGTTCTTAAACAATAATAGGTTAGGAGCCTCTACAGTGTTGGGAAGAATCTAGTCCTTATTATTATGACGGCTCAAATTTATTCGCAACCGTATAGTAAAACTTAAATCAAAATTTTTTTACGCTTGACCAATGAGAACGCATAAACTACTGTTGTCTAATTAGGTGAAAATTCGCATATATATATAACCGCGATGTAATTACCACGCAACACATTCCGCTCTGCTCGCTATCTGGGATTGATGTTACCTTCTGTGCTACACTGAATATCTACTCCGACTGTTCTGCTTGTGCTTACCACGCTGTGTTATTTATTCGTCTAGTCTATAGTAACAACAATCTTCTTGTTGCTGCGCATCCAGTCGTACGTAATTGATCATTTAATTATCCGATTTCTACGTCTGCCTGCCATTTCAGTGTAGCACAAACCTTCAACAAAACTAGTCAAGGTCTTCGAGAAGCATTTAGCACATCTGCTTTTGTCAACTCTACGTGTTCACGTGAATCTATAAAAAACGATCGCCAGCCAACGAACGAAATAGACATAACAAGTTTTAAGTAGTACTTCTGGACATCCACATTCTGCTAAAACACAAAATCTCTCAAAGCATTTGCTATTGATTTTTTTAATCTGGCCTTGTTAAGAGATAGCCACAGTAATTTCGATCACCAACTTCGTATTTGGTCTTCCTAATAATGTCGCACAGCACTTAATTTTCTGGGGCGTTGCACTGGAGGCTATGCCAAGATCTAAAATCAATGCTACAGTTTTTATCTCTTGACCCGACTAGTTTTTATTATAAAAATTATTAAGCGAACTATTGAACTGAAATTTTTTTAGACGGGAGTCTTGGTGTATATTAAATAACCAAAGGAAGCACATCTATTACGAAGATTTTTATCACCGGAGCATCCTGTCTTTTCCATACTGCTTTATCTTTGATCCAAGTTTTAAATAGTTCTAAATCAAAACATCCTGTGATTCAATCGGTCAAAAAAGTTTTTTCCAATGCCCTTTTTTATCATATTCTGCTAATTTAATAGCAGCAATTGGTCAGTTCAAACAGGGGAAGCAGATTTGTGTAAGCGCTTCGTTATTAGCATTTAAAATTTATAGGAGTAGAGACCCTTTGGTCACTAAAATAAAATAGCCTCTAAAATGCCCGGCTCGGACAACCAATGTACACGATATGATTATCTTATTTCGAACAACTAAATCCCTCAAAACTTCTCTTTCCAATACATTTCTTAAGTCCTGCGATTAATTGCTCCTTATTCTCAGATTTCTCATAGTTAAAATGTTAAAATACGATTTATTACAATATATTTATCATAAAAAATCCATGTGCTCACAATCTTACTGAATATGGCAGAGAACTGAACAGTATTAAAAACCTTGAAAACAAATATCCAAGATAATTATCTGTATAAAATTTGAGATCCTTCCTGAAAGGTTAATTATTAATAATAATTTTGTGTAGAATTTAATACTTTAATACCGAAATGACACAAGACAGAACCACGCAGCAAAGCGTACCAAGCAACACAAAATCTCCAAAAGACAGAGTTACGAAAACACGAAAGACAAATTAAAACCTTCGACAATATATAAAAAGGAAATTTTCAAAATAATTGCAATATTTTTAAAAGAAATTATTGTTTGATGAAACCATTGATAACATCAAATATCAAAAAATAAAAATTTATTTATTTTTATATGTGGAGTGATTTAATCTCCAATAAATTTAATATACACACTTGAGTTTAAAAGTTTTAGTCATACATCACAAAGTCATCATTCTTCGGTTACTTTACAACTCTTCCAGAACAGGTTTCAATATATTACAGTTAAATACTGTTTGTTGCAAAGAACTAATATATATGCAAGTACGTATTAGGTTTTGCGAACCTAGTAACAAATTAGTTCAGTTGTAACCAGAAGGATAAACCAAAGGCAGCATGAACGGAAAGTATAATCTCATGCACATTCGTTTTGTTCTTACTAGCGACTCATCAGTAGGAGCCGATATCAGGCCCTTTAACCACTATATATTTGGTAGAAGAATGTGGAATAATAGGACGGTACAATCTCCTAGACGAATGTGTAAACCTGTAATAGTGAAGCTAACATAATCTAAAGTCAACGACAATGCGACTTCAATGCTAACTCACACTATATAATATATATATACCGAGTCTGTAAAGGATACTAACACTATGGCTATTGTGTTAGTAACTGATACCTTTTTGAAATCGATGAGTACCGGATACTAACACTATGGTTTCCGAGTCGGTACATGATACCAACCTGATGGATATAAATTTATGCTAAAGTTCACCCAAATTGATAATTACAACAATTTCCGAACACCTGTTACTAAAGTTAAACCATACACTCTGGCCTTCATCGATATCAGTTATCACATTTCGCGGTAAGCATGACATCATTCAATTCAATATATTACAGTTAAATACTGTTTGTTGCGAAGAACTAATATATATGCAAGTATGTATTAGGTTTTGCGAACCTAGTAACAAATTAGTTCAGTTGTGACCAGAAGGATAAACCAAAGGCAGCATGAACGGAAAGTATAATCTCATGCACATTCGTTTCGTGCTTTCTGGCGACTCATCAGTAGGAGCCGGTATTACGCCCTTTAACCACTATATATTTGGTAGAAGAATGTGGAATAATAGGACGGTACAATCTCCTAGTCGAATGTGTAAACCTGTAATAGTGAAGCTAACATAATCTAAAGTCAACGACAATGCGACTTCAATGCTAACTCACACCATATAATATATATACCGAGTCTGTAAAGGATACTAACACTATGGCTATTGTGTTAGTAACTGATACCTTTTTTGAAATCGATGAGTACCGGATACTAACACTATGGTTTCCGAGTCGGTACATGATACCAACCTGATGGATATAAATTTATGCTAAAGTTCACCCAAATTGAGAATTACAACAATTTCCGAACACCTGTTACTCAAGTTAAACCATACACTCTGCGAACATTAAATCTCAAGGTACGTAACATTGTAGAGATAGATAATTCCTCCGCAAAATTAGAATAACAATTATTGATAAATTTAAACCACCGTGGCTGATTGAAACGAATAGTTTTAATTATTTGTTTAATTTATAGAACATCCTTTGTTCAAATACTTTGCAGCATATATAATTTTGAATTGTGCATAATTTGTGTTTCGGTATTCTGTAACTGTTCTAGTGTGAATTTCTCTAAGAAGCTGCATTTGAAAATTAATTTTCACATTACAGATTTTACAAATCTTGATCTTCACAATATAATCCTGCTACTAATTTGTGTTTTGAATCGTGCATATTGGGAACGTTCAGGAACAGTTAATTTAATAATTCTGTTTTTCGCTTCTAATCTCTTTCCAGGTTATTGACTCGGGTATATTGTTACGTAAGATGTACACGGTCCATTGCTTATTATTAAAGTAATGAAATATATTTAAGTTCGATTAGCATGGAAGCTAATCTTGTGTTTGAGGACACTGACAATTTAGCTCAAGATATTGTAGGCATGAATTCAATAGATCTGGAAGGGAAAACCAGCTTATTCAACTCAAATATGTGTACTAAGGCTGAATCAGATTGGAACCTATGAGATTCTCATTAACTAATAGAGTTGGAGCTTCTACAAAATATGGCGACCGTGCCAGTCCAAAACTAATCAGTCTACCACCATATAAATCCGAAAAACATTCAATTTGGATCGGGGATTCCCAAATGCTATTTAAAGCTTACCCAATTATAAACCCTATAGAGAAATTTGCTGCAGAATGTATAGCATTGCCACAGAACTTCAAAAGCGCCTTCGAAAATTTTATAAACATAACTGTTGAAGAAGATCCGTATAATGCCTTTGAGTTCATCCTGGAAGTTCGGGAAAATTTGCGATTTATTACGCCTAGAAAAGATGAGGTGTCAACTACTATCATAATTTTATGACCGCCATTGTACGAAAGCCTACGGATTGAATATATCTAGAGATGTAGTGAACTTTATTTTTAAAACTGAGCTACAATCCAGGTTTAGAACCACATTGAAAGTATTTCAAACAATGAATCTTGATTGGCAAAGTAAACTCAGAGGGCTAGGCGGCGTGTAAAAACTGCAGGAACCGCAGGTATAAGCTGTAATAGCGGATTCAGTTAGGTTGCAGCCAGGCAGGGCAGATGCCGAAACCATCCTGACGCTGCAAGAAAGTGTGCACTAATTATGCAGAGAAGTTGCAAATATAAATCTCAAAATTGATGATATGGTGTGAACTATTACGCAACTTCAATGTCAGATGAGAAATACTAGACATGGAGGGAGTCATTCGTGTCAACACTTTGATGGGCCGCGCGGATGGTGTAAGGCACATAGTGAATATGGACGAAGTGCCAAATGTCAAGTAGAAAATTGCATATACCCGCGTTTATTTAGACCCAGATGAAAAGGAAACACTAAACTGGTAGAGAGGAATTCCTCGCTTCGAAAAGGAGCTTCAATAGCAGAATTGGTATATGGAGAAACATTAAGCTTGCCTGGAGATCTTCAAATAGAAACTCCAATTAGTTTTGATTGGGCTTCTATCTATGTAGATTGGTTTGTAGGAGCACTTCGAGATAAGATGTGTCGTTTAGCTCTGATGAAGACTAGAAAAATAAAAGACCAAATGCTATGTGTCCTCTGATCAAAGATCGGCTTTCCATGTTTATATAACAAATGAAAATATGAAGAACTGTCTGACACCATTTTACAAAGGATCATATAAATTCAAGAGGAAGACAGAAAATATTGTCTTCATAGAAGTAAATGGCATTGATGACTGTGTTACTTTGGATAGTTGCATTTCCCAGTTTATCTGGATCGACGATATGTCTGAAATACTAGATGAGTTAAATGACCATCATTCTATTGACGGATCTGATATATGCAATGCGTTCACGCAGGCACAAAACTCAAATCAGCAATTTTTACAAGACGCGTTGTTGACCACATTGACATCATGTTCTACCGAGTTACAAGATCTAAACGTTCCGTCAACGTCAGACGAACTCGCAGTGCTGTGACAACTGAACGGAGCGCAATGTCGATGACAGAGATGCCAGTATGCACAACTCGCTCAGGAATGCTACCACGTCAGCCGAAGAACAACAATTACATCTATTATTAGCCGTCTTTTTTAGAAGGTGGTGTATGCAGAGAAATATATTTCCTCCGACAAAATTAAAGTAACAATTATTGATAAATTTAAACACCCGTGGCTGATTGAAACGTATATTATTGAAAAAGTAATTATTCGTATAATTTCTAGAGCATTCTCTGTTTAAATACGTTGCAGCATATATACTTTTGAATTCTGCGTAATTTGAGTTCAGTATTCTGTAACTGTTTTGGGTGTGACTTTCTTAAGCAAGCTGCATTTGTATATTATACTATATTTTGGCGTTTACAAATCTTGTTCTTCGCAGTATAGAACTGCTATCATCTTTCTGTTTTAAAGTGTGCATATTGGGAATGTTCAAGAACAGGTAATTTAATAATTCTGTTTTTCGCGTCTAATTTCCTTCTAGATTATTGATTTGGGTATTTTGTTACGTGAGGAGTACACAGTATGTTGTCTAGTATTAAGTTATCAAATATATATTTAATTTCGATTAACATGGAAGCTAATCTTAAGTTCTATGACACTGAAAAATAAGCTCAAGATAAATAATGTTTGCTTCGAAGGACTAGTATATATGCAAATTTTTATTAGGTGTTGCGAACCTAGTAAAAAATTAGTTCAGTTCTGATCCGAAGGATAAACCAAAGACAGCATGAACGGAAAGTTTCATCTCATGCACATTCGTTTCATGCTTACTGGTGACTCATCAGTAGGAGCCGGTATTACGCCCTTTAACCACTATATATTTGGGTGAGGAATGTTC
The DNA here is from genome assembly GCA_029291075.1 of Eudiplozoon nipponicum. Lineage (NCBI taxonomy): Eukaryota > Metazoa > Platyhelminthes > Monogenea > Mazocraeidea > Diplozoidae > Eudiplozoon > Eudiplozoon nipponicum. The sequence continues at coordinate 54,442 of JAQBSW010002826.1, forward strand.
TATTATTCCACATTCCTCACCCAAATATATAGTGGTTAAAGGGCGTAATACCGGCACATCTAATGTGTCACCATTAAGCACGAAACGAATGTGAATGATATTCTTCTTTCCGTTCATGCTGCCTTTGGTTTATCCTTCTGGTCACAACTGAACTATTTTGTTACTAAGTTCGTAGCTCAAGATATTGCAGGAATGAACTTAATAGATGTGGACGAGAAAACTAGCTTATCAGACTCCGATAGGTGTATTAAAATTGAATCAGACTTGGCTTCTATGGGGTTCTCATTAAATAATAGGGTTAGAGCCTCTACAGTATTTACACCTTTGAATTCTAGTCTTGACTGCAGCTATACGACACATTTTATCTATCTATGAGACTTTTTGAGCTGGCATATCCTCCAGGATTGCTACTTCCAACTGACGATTAAAACGATAAACCATCGTAAGTAAATAAATCTGACTATATATCTCGGTCATTTCTAAAATATCAATCTGTTCATGCATGAAACGACCTTCTGTTATACGAATTTTTTTAACTTTGGTTTAAATATAACGCCAAACTTTATCAATTTGACACTGGAAACATGTTCTTATCTAAGCTCTTTTGACTTCAGACATCTTAGGCCATACAAATCTATCAGTGACTATCCTGATGGTTGCCATAATGGAAGGATGACCAAATACATGCAGCTGGTAAATTACCTTATACTTTAATTCTAACGGTACGTAGGGTCTAGGCTGGCTCCTGGAGATTTCACGTATTCACCACTTATCACCAAACTTCTTGCGTGCATACGCGGACTTCCTAACCAAAACAACTACTAAAGGATCATCAACTTGTGCTTTCATCAATTGCTGGGCAAGACCATTTGAAAATGCAAAAGAGAAAACGTGTGACTCCGACCGGATAATATATTCGTCTGACACGTTTGGTCTACTGAGATTATTTGCCATTACATTATCTTTTCCTGAAATATGTGTAATAGTAAAATCGAATTCTGAGTCGAGTTATTTGTGAAATCATCCGCCGAGAATAATTAAGCCTATTCGTCTTCCTAAGGATACTTATCAACGGCTTATGATCAGTTAATATAGTGAACTACTGTTCATCTAAGTAGTGCTCAAAATGTAACACTGCAGAATAAACCACTAGTAATTCCTTCCCAAGCGTGTCATATCGATTTTCACTATCCTGGAATTTCCGACTATATAATCCTATCGACTTGACTATACCACTATATTTCTGATGTAACACTGTCCCTGTGGCCATATCGGAAACAACTTTGACCACCTAAAAATGCTTAGTCCAAACTACATGTGTTAATATTGTGATTTGTCTTAATAGGTATATGGCCCTCTGGAATTTTTTCTTGTCGCCTTTGCTAAAATTAATACGTCATGACTTCTAGATCGTGTTCCGTTCACCAACTAAATGTTGAAATAATGCCCCTAAAATTCCAGTTAAACCTGTCTTAAAACGCAGTTGGCGTACAGTACTTGTGTCCGGCCTATCTTTGATTTTCTGGACCTTATTTTCCAAGGGTTTAATTCTATCCATGGAAATAGAGTGTTCAAGAAATTTAACAGTAGAGCAACCAATACTGCTCTTTTCCGGCTTGATTACTAACTCATAATTTCCCAGCTTAGATTACACGGCGTCCAACTGCTAACGATGTTCCTCCCTAGATTGACCACATATAATGATGTCAACTAAATACACACTATCAAATGGGCAGTCCTGAAGAATCTCCTTCGTCAGACGCTGGAATTTTTTACTTGCATTCTTCAGAAATAAAAGGCATGCATAAAAATTCAAGCGAACCTCCTCCAGGAAGTCGCACTGTGATGAGCGGTATTAATTTTGCCTCAATAGATACTTTTATTTAAATCAAGTTTGCGAGCTTGAAGTAAACACCAATCCCAGTGTATTTAACCAGTCGTCGAACAACATAACAAAACTACCGCCAGCCGCAACGCACTGACGCGTTTCGACCTTCCATGATCATCATCAGAGTACGACGGCAAACTGACTATCGAGGATCAAACCGCATTGCATATATATGGAAAGCAAATTTAGATATGCGGCTCTCACCTCTAACAGTTTCGCATACATTGAACTTGACTGGAAATGTCTGCTGCACAATTTCTAGGCAGTCATGAACATTAACTGTTTGAAGCTTTCGTCACATATGCATATATAGGCAATACAATGTTGTTCGACGACTGGTTAAATACAATGGGATTGGTGTTTACTTCAAGCTCGCAAACTTGATTTAAATAATTGTTACCACAACCCGTGCAATCAATTATTGTTCAATAGATACTTGTTGGTTCGCTTTTTACATTTCTAACGTAGTAAAAACTTCATACCTTATTATATCCATGAGAAAAGTACTCTAGCTCGGCAGAGGATACGAATCAACTTTCGTTTCAGAATTCAATAGACGATAATTACCACAAACCCTTCATTTACCCGGTTCATTTTTGAGAACTACCACTATTTAAGATGCAATGTTATAATTTGAAAGTCTACCAATTTTTTCTTCCCATAACCGCTTAAATTCGTCAATAGCAACCTTTTTTATATTGTGCTAACGTTTGAGACTTTGGCGAACAGGATATAGGTGCTACCAACTCAGCTCATTCTGTTTATAATTGAAAGGTAGAAACGCGGCCATGTTTTTCGCAGTGACATTCGCCAAGTTTCGGCGACGACGTTTCTGGGCAGTCTCACTGATCTAATACTGAGGTCCCAGTCTTAGCATAAGTCACTATCCCAGTGCCTTGTCCAATGGTCCTGGTTTTGATATCTATAAGAGAGATTCTTAGTTGCCAGGCTTGAATAACCCATATGTACTGTATGATCATCAAAGTTGGGACAACTAAATCCCTGAGAACTTTCACTTAAACTATATTTCTTAAGTCCTTTGATTAATTTCTCTGGGTCTTCAGATTTCTCATTATTAGCCATAATGAAAAAAATAAGAATTATTTCAATATATTTATTATAACAATATGTGTGCGCACCGCCTGACTTTGATTAATTAACTAAAGCAAATTTGAGAACCTTCAAGAAAGGTTAATTATTAATAATAATTTTGTGTTACCTTCAATACTTTATTACCAAAATGTGACCACGCAGCAATGCGTATCACCCAACTCAAAAACACAAGTAGACTGCATTATCAAATCACCAAAGACAAGTCAAAATCTCTGACAATATGCAAAAAGTAAAATTCAGAAAAATTTTTACATTAAAAAACTATTGATTTTTGAAACCAGCGATAACACCAAATGCCTAGAAATAAAAAATAAATTATTTTTATATGAGCAGTTGATAAATTTCCAACAAGTTAAGAGACCTCCCCACAGGGAATTTATGTTCTAAATAAATTATATACTGCACCCATTTGTTACGTCCTGTAAGTTACTTCCAAACATGAATATCCCTATTCCAAGTTAGGTCAGTGTACATCCGCCGGTCTCACATCTGATTACATTAAGCTATCCCCTTTATAAAGATTTGTTTCCGATTTTACTAAAATCTTTGAAAGATACGTCATAGACACAGCAAATGCGAATAAATCCACGAATCAACACCTTCTAAATCAGTAAAAAAGACGATCGATATACCCTCGATCTTTCACTGGATATTCTCCAAAGAAATGGTACTATAATCATCAAAATTATATCTACAATTGTCCATAATGCCTGCAACGTTCGGAAAATTTACCAAACGGATGCCAGTTTCATTCCTTAGCTGACAACAAGTCACAAAAAAGGAACAGTTACTATTATTCATGCACAAAATGAATCAAATTTAAAACGACCATTGGTGCAGCTTATGTTAATTCATTTCTCTCGATTTGTCTTAATCTCAAAAACAATACAACTGATAATAGTACGTGCAATGACCAGCATATTTGTCTATATGCCCCGGCCAAGAAACAAAATGGACTTCAACATTTTCTTGATTTTAAAGCCAGAGAAGAATTCATGGTAGATTCACGTGCAGCAGTTTTTGTTCTCAAGAGTGAATCCATGATCGAGATGTCTCTAGTTGTTCGACTCGTAACAGCTAATGGGTATCCCATTCCCACAAAATTAAAAACCTCTATTTCCTGTTAAATTAATGGAAAATTGTTGATCTCCCTAATTAAAGATTCTGAACAGACTTAAAAAATAGGGAGATTGAATTCGGTAGACTGCGAGAAATATTCATTGCTAATGGGTATCCTCTAAAGTTAATTGAAGCAGCCATAATGAGCGTTATAAGTAAAGTTAATTATGACTGGAAGTACGAGAAGTCAAATAAAGCAAAAGATGACCGGAGGGTAATGGTTATACCTGACTCTAAACTAAGTAGGAAAATCAAAATGGTAGCATCAAAATACAATATACGTACTATTTTAAAACAGACCCTTACCCTAGGTATTAAACTTCCCAACCAAAAGGAGAAAATAGAACCGATAGACACATCAGGAGTATATGAAATTACATGTAACGAATTTAACCTCAATCAAAAACAAACGAGAATACATACACACAGGCATGGCGTACGCTTATCTTGTGAGTTGTTGGTAATTGTGATTAAATCACTGTAATCTCATTTCGAAGAGTGTGCACATGCAGACATATACACAAACCAATTTGACATACACTTTCCTAGCATTTTATTTTTATAAAAAAACAGTTATGCTTAAGAGATCTAACAACAAGTATAAATGGGGCAGTTTAAACTAATATTTCCACTTTACATATTGATTGTCAACTTAGTATGTGAAGTGCTTTCCATTGAAAAAGATATCCATATTCGGATATCGAAAATTTTGGAGAAAATATCAGGAAGACAGCGGATGCAAACAAATGATAATCAGGTAAATGATCTATTCCCTGTCGCGCAACATGTTTCTTTTAAATAGCTTTAGTATTGCTATCCTTTACAGGTTTGGTTCAGTGCCAACTCACTAAATAAGATATGATATATATATATATATATATATATATATATATATATATATATATATATATATATATCATATTTAGTGAGTTGGCACTGAAGTCGCATTATCAAATTAATTATATGAAATTAGCTTCACTATTGCACTATTGTTTTATAAATTGGAAGTAAGCGCAGTGTGACGTTACCCAGAAGATCAAGAATAAATCGGGTGGTCCTTAAAAGACCTAAGAATTATTTCACCGGCAAAGGCCGTGAAAGTTTATGAATTTTTGCGTTGTCAGTGCATCTAGAAGCCCTTCTGGACCCTTGCTCTGTATTCCTGTTCGTTGGCTCTAGATCTTTTGAGTAGATACACCTGAATAAGTAGAATTGTCGAAATAGCATGTGTTAGTTGCTGTTCGAAGGACTAAGCTTGTCTTGTTGAATATCTTCGTCAACACCGTGGTGGCTGGCACACGTAGAAATTCGATAAATATATGATCGATTACATATGACTGGATGCGTAACAACAAGAAGATTGGCGTTACTGAAAACTCTACGACAGGATGACACAACGAGGTAAAGTCAAGTCCAATGATCGGCGTAGATATACAATTGAAATGAGAAGGCGACTGAAATCACACGTAGCAATTAGAGCAGAAAGTGTGTTACATGGTAATTGCATCGTACTTATATAGATGCACAGTAGAATGTAATTGGTCAATGTTAATTTTGCGCGGTTTAATTGGTTTAGCGTATAAAAATATGAATTTAATTTTGATAATGTGTCGGCGAATTAATCTGAGCCGTTACAGATTTATTATGTTTTCATTTTTGTCGAGGTTGTAGAAGCTCCAATCCTATTAGTTATTGAAAACATCATAGACGCCAAGTCAGATTTAATCTTAATACACCTAAATGAGTATTAGATGTTGGATTTCTCTTCCACATCTATTAAGTTCACACCTAAAGTATCTTAAGATTAGCTTCCATTTTAATCGAACTTAAATATATATTTGATTAATTTAGTAATAGGCAGAAGACTGTTTACTTCTTATGTAACAATACACCCGAGTCAATAACCTACAAAGAGATTAGACGCAAAAAACGGAATTATTAAATTATCTTAAACAATTTATGATTGCGCGGGTGGTGGTAACAATTCTTAATATCAAGTTTGCGAGCTTAAAGTAGACACGAATACCATTGTATCTAGCCATTTGTTGAACAACATATCAAAAGTATCGCCAGTCGCACGCACTGACACGTTTTGACCTTCCATGGTCATCATCAGAGTACGACGTTAAACTGACTAGCGAGGATCAACCCATATCTTCAATGCGGTCTGATCATCGCTAGTCAGTTTGCCGTCGTATTCTGATGATGATCATGGAAGTTCGAAAAGCGGCAGTGCGTTCGACTGGCGGTAATTTTGTCATGTTGTTCGACGACTGGTTAGATACAATTGCGATTTGTGTTTACTTCAAGCTCGCAAACTTGATTTAAAGAATTATTAAATTACATTTTCCTGAACGTTTCTTATATGCACGATTCAAAACACAAATTAGTTGCAGGATTATATTGTGAAGATCAAGATTTGTTTTACACGGGAATAGAAAAATAAAATGTCAAAGGCAAATTGCTAGAAAAAGTCACGCCAGAACATTTACAGAATACCGAAACTCGATTTGGGCACAATTCAAAAGTATATATACTGTAAACGCCCCGGCTTCAAGTAAATGCCGTACGACGTTACAAACTCGGTTAAGGTGCTCTGAATAGAGATTAGCTACTGATATGGGGGCCCTTAAGAGGGCCGGGAAATGCGTTCGCCTGAACTCTTCAGAGTTGAAGATGTCCTAGAGCCTTGGGTGGACTCTGGTTGAGTTTTTGCTCCCGTGGTTGAGCTGTGATCGCGTTGTGGATGGTGTCCTGCAGGTCCTGCACTCAATTGGCTCGTCTCTCCGGTATCCCGCAACAAGATGAGTAGGTATTGACAGCCGACAGAGCGCACACGTATTGACAGCCGACAGAACGCACACGCGTGAAGCAAGTAGAAGGCAAATGCCACAACTGACTTGCATGGTAAATTACCGTGCTTAAATAGCATGCAATATGTGTACTTGCATACTATTGGTTAAACGTGGTTAAACGTGGTTAAACGGCAATTTGCTTTTTCTCATTGGTGCAACGTAAATAAATTTGAATTTAATTTACGCAATATGTCGGCGATTGATTTGTGTCGTTACAATACTGCAAAATATTCAAATAAAAAATGTTCTGGAAATTAAACGAATATTTTTTTAAATAATATTCGTTTCAATCAGCCACAGTGGTTTAAATTTATAAATAATTGTTACTTTAATTTAGTCGGAGGAAATATTTTCCTCTACTTTTTGTAGAGGCCCTTATGAGATCCAGGCTCGGACAATCCATAATTGCGGTATGATCAGCTAATTTTGAACACTTAAATTTCTCAGAACTATCATTTAAACTAAATTTCTTGAGACCACCTGCTAATTAATCTGTTTCCTTAATATTTTCAAAACTGGCCATAATATTAAAATAAGATTTCTTGCAATATATACACATATATATATATATATATATATATATATTATAACAATGAGTGGGCTGCCCGAAACGTTAAATACCGCAGATTATAGAACAAAAGTGTGAAGACATAGAAAACGAATATCCACGCCAATTAACTGAAGCGAATTTGAGATCCTTCCCAAAACGTTAATTAAGAATAATAATTGGATAGAAATTTCAATATTTATTATTAAATTGTCTCAAGCGAGGACCACACAGCAAAGCGTACCACGCAACTCAAAATCTCAATCAGACTCCTTTATAATTATTACCAAAGACAAGTCAAAATCTTCGACAATATGCACAAAAGTAAATTCCAAAAAATCCCAATATTTAAAAAAATACTATTGTTTTATGAAACAAGCGATAACATCAACTGTCCAAAAAATAAAATATATTTTTTTATCAGGAATTAATTGATGTCTAACAAATTAATTAACATCCACATACACTCTCATGTTTTAGATGTTTACTCTTACATCACAAATTCTTCATTCTTTGGTTTCTTGATGACTCTTCCATTACGAGTTTCAACATTTTGTGCTGGTACTTCACCAGGTTTTAATTTCCTCAGTCGTCTTGATTTTACTTTTTACTTCTTTTCACATTTATCCGGTTTTTCCTTTTTCTCATCTATTTTTTATTCATATCTCTCCTTAGCATTTTAATACTTCGATGGATATCGTTCCTCAGTCTTCCATTCCGTCCAGGTAAACTGTGAAATGCAGCAAACCAGTGCTACACATTCAACGGTGCCATTTACCTCTTCAAATAGCTTTTTATCAGTCATAAGATTGACTATGAATGACCCTTTATAAAACGGAATCAGACAATTTTGTCCGTTCTCGTAAGTGATGTATATATTAGATGTCAGCTTTAAATATGAAGATACATAGCATTTAGACCTTGGACTTCTAGTTTCGGTTGGAGATAAAGAACTCATTTTATCTAGGTAATGCTCAAAATGCTGCACTACAGAATAAACCGCTAGTAACTCTTTTCCAAACATGTTATATCGCTTCTCACAATCTTGGAGTTTTGCACTATAGAATCCTCTCGACTTGACAATAATATTATCCCTCTCTATGTAACACTGCATGTGAGACCAGCACAAACGGCTTATTCCAATCCACAGTTGCTAATGTGGTAATTTGGCTTAACAGATCTTTGGCTCTCTGGAATTTCTCATTGTCATCTTGACTAAAACTAATACGCTAAGACTTCATGATCGTGCTCTATTCATGAATTAAATGTCGAGTTAACGACCCCAAAATTCCAGCTAAACCTGGTATGAAACGACGATAACAGCATATAATCATCAAAAATCAACTCAATTGACGTACAGTTCTTAGTTTTAGCACATCTTTAATTGCATTGAATTTATCTTCCAAGGGATTTATTTCATCCTTGGAAATGGAGATTCCAAGAAATTTAACATTTGAGCACCCACACTTGCTTTTTATGTATTAATAAGCAACTTATATTGTTCCAGCCTAGATAACACGACATCCAAATGCTCCCGGTGTTCCCCACTAGATTGACTACACATAATGATGTAATCTATATACACTATAGCAAACGGACAGTCTTTAAGAACCTCCTCCGTCAGATGCTGGAATGTCTTGCTTGCATTATTCAAACCCGAAAGTCGTGCATAAGAATTAGTGCGATCCTCCACTAGGAAATCGCACTGCTGTGAGCGGTATAGATTCTGCCTCCATAGGTACTTGGTAGTAAAATTTCTGCAGATCTAATGTTGTATAAACCTCATACCCCATTATGTCCCTAAGCAAATATCTCTGGTTCGGTAGAGGATACGAATCACTTTTCGTTACTGAGTTCAATAGATGATAAATACCACAAACTCACCATTGACCTGATTCAGGTTTTGGAACTATCACTATTGGGGATGCAAAGTTGGAATTTGAACGCCTACAAATTCCTTCTTCCCTTAACCGCTTAAATTCTCCAATTGCAACCTGTTGCTTATGCTGTGCTATCGGTTGAGCCTTCGGTAAAAAAGATAGTGGTTCCACCAACTCGATTTGTTGTTCTGTGCCTGTCTTCAAAACCTTCCGCTTAGCATTGAATAGTAGAAACACGGCCAGGCGTTTCTCGATGCCAACCACCAAGTCATCGATGATGACGGATCTGGGTAGTCTCACTGACCTAACTACTAAGATTCCAGTCTCACTATAATTCACTATCCTTGTGCCTTGTCCAATGGTCCTAGATTTGGGATCTAAATCAATGTCAAAATGGATCAAATGATCCATCACAATGATGTTATCCTTTTTATCAGCAACCAGAAACTTCCCCATAAATAGCCATTTCTTCCCCACTGTCACTGAAAATATTTTAACTTCCTTAACCTCAATTGGACTTCCATTGGCAGCTCATAGTTGATAATCGAATGTAGGGCTATCAATCTCCACCACATCGGATCGAACTATTATCATCTATGCACTCGAGTCTATTAAGAATTTTAACCCACTGAGTTCATCCGCTAAGACGAACTTATTATTGCTATAGCCAGCAACCTCTCCGAGATTACCTTCCAGCCAAATTCTAACAGAATTACGGACTGAATTACTGTGCTTTTCTTCTGTCGAAACTTTTGAAACTAACTTCGATGATTTTAGGATGCCTCGAATATGCATACATTAGATCTTTTTATGCGCAACTCCGCTACGGCTGTTATTAGTGTGGGTTCTACTAGTTTTCCGGCGACCTACACCGGGCCACAGGACGAGAACTTCCTATCCTTCGGGGATCAACCAACCGTGAAAACATGTATCCTTTTCCCTTACATTTCCAAGCTCGGCATATTTACGATGCGAGATGCACCAATCGTGTGTTCCTTGAACACTCTCACGCGATTCGCCTACTCGATGCTTCGAAATATAGCTTTGAACTCTAGAATTTACCCTACCTCTGTTAAAACTTTTCATCTTGTGTTTCATCAAACCTACATCCCGTCGAAGTGTACTTAATTCATTCTCTAATTTAGAGATGTCTGATTCGCTGCTCAAGGCTTGAAATTGTTGTTACTGTGTTAACCTTAGGTTCCTTCTGGTGATACGATTTCTCCAACCATTTGAGCTTCTTTGCCCACTCTAGCTCCAATGTATCATAAATATCCAAGGTGGTTCTTAATCTAGCAGGCAATTCTGCTACAAAGGTAATGTTTATAACTTCTTCATAAATATCAAGCCCGATGGATTTTGAAACAAGTACATCATAAAATTCCGATTTGGTTAATTTCCCATTTTTCATGTCGTAATAAGTCAGTCATCCGTTCTAACTCTCGGGTTAATATTGTCCATAACGCTCTTCCAACAGAAGCTCAATTGCATTTAAAGTTTCATTCTCAATAACAAATTTTCTGAGTAAAAAAAGATTTCTTTTCACAGATTCAGGTAAACACCACCAGGCAGAGGCAAACATTTCTGTCGGGCCAGTCATTTTTCTTCATTTAAAATAACATGTTGCAACTTTGACCCATTCAAAATGGTTTTCTTGTTTGAAAATGGTGAGCTTAACATTGCTATCCATGGAATTCCGGCAAAATCATCTAAATCAAATCTTTCCGCATAGAGGATCATGGCTAGGTCGCCATCTTTTGTAGAAGTCCTTTGGTCACTACCATAAGAAGGCCTCTGAAATGCCAGGGTCAGATAATCCATATATGTGGTATGATCATCTAATTTGTAACATTTAAATTCCTCAGAACTATCTTTTAATATACATTTCTTGAATCCACATGTTAATTGCTCTGTATCCTTAATATTTTCAAAACTCGTCATAACATTAAAATAATATTTCTTGCAATATATATTATAACAATGAGTGGGCTCACCGAAACGTTGCATGCCATAGATTATAGTGTAACGCGCGGCTTCGCGTTACTACCCAACGAGTATCAATTTCATCGGATCCGGATTTCCTTAAGGTCACATAAGCTAATTCTGGTTTTACACAATACTTCTCCTAACCGTGATTTTAGAAACAATCTCTGTTATTCTCAAGCAGTTTTAATTGAGATTTCTTGGACTGCAATTTTATTTGTAGTTAAAAGGTTTTTGTTTCTAAAATCACAGTTTGGACTGTAAACGCCCCGGCTCCAAGTAAATGCCGTACGACGTTACAAACTCGGTTAAGGTGCTCTGAATAGAGATTAGTTACTGATATGGGGGCCCTTAAGAGGGCCTAGTAATGCGTTCTCTTGAAGTCTTCAGAGTTTGAAGATGTCCTAGAGCCTTGGGTGGACTCTGGTTGAGTTGTCGCTCCCGTGGTTGAGCTGTAATCGCGTTGTGGATAGTGTCCTGCAGGTTCTGCACTTAATTGGCTCGTCTCTCCGGTATACCGCAACAAGATGAGTCACGGATGTAGTTAGTTGTTGGTGAAACTATCAAATCACCAGCGTAGGTATTGATAGCCGACAGAACGCACACGCGTGAAGCAGGTAGAATGCAAATGCCACAACTGACTTGCATGGTAAATTACCGTGCTTAAATAGTATGCAATATGTGTACTTGCATACTATTGGTTAAACGTGGTTAGACGTGGTTAAACGGCAATTTGCTTTTTTCTCATTGGTGCAACATAAATAAATTTGAATTTAATTTACGCAATATGTCGGCGATTGATTTGTGTCGTTACAACACTTTCCTCTGAAAAAAAAGAAAAAAAATATTCCTCTCTGCGAGGCTAGATAAGAAATGCATGACAGAGTTCGAACCAAGTTAAGCAAAATATGATGAACCATAAGTGCTGGGCTTAAATATGCTTGTTGGGTGCTTCAACAATGATATGATGCCAGGTAACCACTAGGAATTGCTACACAAATTGTTAGCTCTAGTGGACGGTCATAGCACGCGAGGCAAAAATAGAGCAGTGTAAGTTTTTGGAGCCGCAGCGTGAAGATTTCGAGGTAAATCGCCTCTGAATTTGCTAGGTTTAAGTTAAAACCTAAGCAGGTTGGATCGTTGTCAATGTGTTTGTATACGGCCAAAGGAGCTAGAGTTCATGACGTTGTGGTCATGACATTTGTAGAGTGGTCTTTGTGCAATTGATAAAGTTGAGATATGCATTGAAAGTGGCCTGTACCATGATATGAAGCTGATCAATACTTAGTGTTGCTACACGAAAGCGTTAGCTCTAAGTAGCTGGTCATACCAAAATAGGCAGTGTAATGTCATGTGTGAGAAATACATTATAATGTAAAATATATACATTAAAATCAAAGGTAACTACATAAAAATATGTACACGAACATTGCCTCAGAGATGGCATAATACCAAAGAACTGTTCAAAAATGCTACACAATTGTTAGCTAAGAACAGTTGGTTATGCCACGTGAGACAAATACGAAAAATAACGTAAGGTTAAAAAAAATTTGATAGTTAATGTTAATGTTTAAAAAAATCAATTACGCGTTATACAAATCAGGATATTGAGATTGTGAGCAGACGGAGCCTGAGACGTGTGTAGAAGGTTGAACGCTCTCAGGATCAGGTGGTTCGATAAACGGTTTTAACCTGTCTATGCTTATTGATGTCGGTGTAGCGCCTTGCATAATGATGAAGTATTTTGGCTGTTTTAGTAAAATCGGGTAAGGACCGCGATACTTGGTTTGTAGTGGTGCAACAGCATTATTGTTGCGAACGAGTACTCTCTTGCAGCTGTGGAGCTGTGGGTGAACGAAGACTGGACGAGGCGTGTGTCTCGGCTGCTGTTCGGACATGTTACTGAAATGAAGTCGAAGGCGGGTAGCTTCGTTTTGTGGGTCATCTTGTGCCGGTAGTAGACGTGGGAGCTGACTAGGCAGGCGTAGATCCATGCCATACAAGAGTTATGACGCAGACGTTTTAATGGATTCACGAGTACGGGAACGCATGGCCAGCAGAACTAAAGGTAGTACATCGACCCAGTTGCCATTAATGGACGAGGATGCTAAAGCTGCTTTGAGTTCCCTATGCATTCTCTCCACCATGCCATTAGCTTGGGGATGGTAGGCAGTCGTCTGGCGTAAGATGCAACCCATGTACCGCAAGGTGGTTTTGAAACGATCAGATGAGAAGCAATTGCCTCTGTCCGTGATGACCTCATTGGGAACACCATAAATGGATATCCATGCAGAGATAAAACCGTTAGTGACTTCGTCTGCAGAAATGGTGCCAAGAGGTAATGCCGCAGGCCACCGTGTAAATCTATCGATCATAGTTAGAAGGTAGCTGAAACCCTGAGCCTTTGTCAAATGAACTATGTCGATGTGGACGATGGCTAGGCGAGAAGTAGACCGAAAATGTTGCAACTTAGAACGAATGTGTCGTGTGATCTTGTTTTTCTGACAAATAGCACACTCTGAGACCCATCGTTTAACATTCTGCCTAAGTCTGTGACCCCAGAAACGATCTGTAAGAATTCGGACAGTCGCTTGGCTTCCTGGGTGAGAAATTGAGTGAATTGAATCGAAAACTTTTCTCTAAAGGCTGGTCGGTAGAACTGGCTTGTTGAGCTGCGTACTCGTGAAGTAAACAATTGGTAAGCCTTCCCACAGACGGCATATGAACTTGGTTGGGTGACGGGCTATTGGTCTTTGAATATGAATGTCACCGTGTTGTTCAGTTCGCAGGAGAGTTGGCGTTAGTGCAGGTTCACTGAGTGCCACGGAGTTGACAGTGAATGGTGACGGCGAAGGTGGTTGTAGAGAGACGTCTGGCCTAGACAAGGCATCTGCAATGAAGTTCTGTTTGCCCTTGACGTGAAAGACGTCAAATTGCTATTCGCTTAGACGAGAAAGCTGTCTTTCCACTCTGGCAGGGTACTTGGCGATAGATGAAGTTGCGTTTGGAAGTGCGCTAACTAGTGGTGCATGATCTGTGAAAACAACAAATCTGCTACTGCCAATGATGCTGATAAAATGGCGCACTGCGTCGTGGATGGCGAGAAGTTCTCGGCCGAAAGTGTCGTACCTCGTTTCTACTGGTTGGAGAGTACGCGAGTAGAAACTGATAGGCTTCCGAACTCCGTCGATCTCTTGTTCCAAAGTGGCTCCAATAGCGAATTCAGAAGCATCTGTCGTGAGTAGAAATGGCTTTTCGAAATCTGGATGCGTTAGCATTGTGGCATTTGCTAACGAGTTGATGGCAAGACGAAGTAATTCCTCGTCTTCGGATGACCAAGCAATGATGGAATTCTTGCTAAGTCCTTTTCGGTTCCGCAGGTGCCTGCACAAAGGATAAAGTTGTTTTGAAAGGCCTGGAAGGAACTTGCGATAATAGTTTAGTACTCCCAGGATTTTCTGCAAATCGCTCAAAGTCCTTGGTGACTTGATATTCTTGATTGAATTCGTCTTTGACGGCAACGGTTGAATACCTTGGGCCGTGATACGATGCCCTAAGAAGTCGACGGATGAAGTTGCAATCTGCGTCTTGTCACAGTTGATCTTGAGTCCGTGGTTGGATAAGCGTGAGAGGACATTTCGTAGATGTTTCGCATGAGATTCTAGATCTGGACTGAATACCATAATGTCATCGAGATATGACATACAATAAGCAGAGTCGTCACGAAGTATGTTGTCTATGAATCTTTGAAATGTCTGAGTAGCACACTTAAGTCCAAAATGCATGTAAAGATATTCAAAAAGGCCAAATGAAGTGATGACTGCAATTTTCTCGATATCCTCTGGTGCTATCGGTATGTGATGTTACGCTTGTCTGAGGTCAGTCACTGAGAAGAAATTGCTGCCGTTGAGTTTTTCAAGTAAAGTTTTGATATTTGGAATAGGATATGCATCAGATTTTGTCACTGAATTTAGCTTACGGTAGTCTCCACAGGCTCTGTAAGATCCGTTTTATTTTGAGACTAAGTGCAGTGGTGACGCCCATGAACTTTTTGATGGTCTGAAGATTCCCTCTTCCAAAAGCCTTGAGAATTCTTCTTGGGCAGCTTTCAGCTTAGCAAGAGCTAGTGGTCGCTTCTTGAGTGCAATAGGTTGTCCTTCTGTGACGATATGATGCATCGTGTTGGAGACTCGTAGCTCTGACTTGTTAAGATCGAAAAGCGATTTGTATTTTCGAAGAGCTGCTGATATCTCTGCTGAATGATGCACTGGGGTTGGCTGAATGACCTGTAACTCCAAACGTTCGGAGGCTAGTGTCCAAAAGCTTTGTTCAAGTCCGGTGGAGGGGTCGATGATTTTTTGTTTGGCAAGATCAACAATGAGCCGAAATTTTAGAAGGGAATCAAGGCCTATTATATTATCTGAGACCTTGGCAATGATGAAATTGTGGGAAAATTCACGTCGTAGACCTATGTTGAGTGTGCGTTATTGGCAGCCATAAGTTGGTATGGGCTCGCCTGTAGCTGTTGCGAGAAGAACGCCTAGCGACATCTCGGCCATTGAATCACCTTTGAGAACTGAGACTGCCGCACCTGTGTCTACGATGAACTCTTCGCCAGTTTTGAAATCAAGAAGGTGCAGAAGTTCGTTGGGCTGTTTGGCCGGGTCATGCAAACAAGTAGGCTGGTGATTGCGACCGGCATTGTCTGTTTGGTTCTCTATGTGAAAAATTCGGCGTGGACGAAAAGAGTCGACAGGGATGTCGGATTGTAGTTGGCTTCTTCCCTTGTAGCGCCGTTGATGCCGTTGATGTGCAGAAAGTACGGTCTTCTACTTCCTGCGCCAGACGTTTCCCGATGCTGATGCACCCTTGTGCCTGCGGTCTGTTGTCCTCTCCGTCAGCTGTGGAAATTGACACTCATTCGGAAATTCTTCGGAACGACAAAGACAAACTTGGCAAGCATAAAAAACTTCTGGTGGTTATAACACCAGTTCTTTGGAGCATATTTATTAAATGATTGCGGAGATCTCGATCGCCGCCTACCATTATAATT
Organism: Eudiplozoon nipponicum; assembly: GCA_029291075.1. Taxonomy (NCBI): domain Eukaryota; kingdom Metazoa; phylum Platyhelminthes; class Monogenea; order Mazocraeidea; family Diplozoidae; genus Eudiplozoon; species Eudiplozoon nipponicum. Next base: position 70,880 of record JAQBSW010002826.1, read on the forward strand.
TGACTTGGAAACGAATTTTGGTCGAGAATTCACTTGATTTATCTCGGATTTTGTAATGGCCAATCCTTCTAGAACTTTGGCCATGTTCGCCACTGTTCTCTCTAAAGAGGAGATTCTATCATCTTGCGGGGGTGAAGAAATGGATGATGGATTCACTTTGGGTTCCAAAACCCTATATTCTAACTCACATCTCTCAGATAAGTCATCTATAGAGAGAGTGTTAGGGAGCTGTCTGGCAAAGAGTTTTAATGTTTGGGGAAGATTGTTAATAAAAACAACCTTAGCCTCATGGTCAGAAATGTTGGTTTTATACCAACGTTTCCGTAATTCCCTCAGTATTTCGATGGGGCCAAGATTTGGCATATCTAACTGCGCATATTTGTTTATTATCCGCTCAGTTTCAGTGGGTCCAAGCAAGGATTCTACCTCGTTTTGTAGGCCCAAAATGGGATTAGGTAGCTTCCTAATGGCCTCAAGCTTAGGATAAATCCGTCGCTGCAATTCAGAAGGTAGTTTAGCAAAAACCTTCGACAGTTTTTGATGACTGTCATAATCAGGAAACGGGGAGAAAGCAGAGTCTACGCGCATAAAGAATAGCTCACTATCTCCATCCCAAACAGGAACATCAATATCTAAAATTGGACCTGACATTTTAACAAACTTACGGGATCTTAAAAGCATAAATTTATAAGCAATATGAAAATGTATAAATAAACTTTAACGAAACGCTCACCCACAAACAGCTTCCACAGTTGAGTGAGCGCAGAACAAAAAAGTCACTGTTTCCAAAAATCCGAAATTGAGTTTGTCGAGTACGTACGGTGCCGTTTCGTACGTAGGAAAGGTAAACAGAGGCCCCGTTGGCCTTTGATGACAATGTATTATAATTATCCCCACAAATCTACGAATATATATACCCAACAGATTTCCCAGAAAACCACGATCAGGGTAAAGAAAATACAAATGTCAATCAATTTATCCCAAATAGATGAAAAAGGAAGTCAATTTTATTTATACCAATAAAATCAGAACAATAATCAATATCCTGGCGCGGTCGCCAATTTTGTAAACGCCCCGGCTTCAAGTAAATGCCGTACGACGTTACAAACTCGGTTAAGATGCTCTGAATAGAGATTAGTTACTGATATGGGGGCCCTTAAGAGGGCCTGTTAATGCGTTCTCTTGAAGTCTTCAGAGTTGAAGATGTCATAGAGCCTTGGGTGGACTCTGGTTGAGTTGTCGCTTCCGTGGTTGAGCTGTGGTCGAGTTGTGGATGGTGTCCTGCAGGTCCTGCACACAATTGGCTCGTCTCTCCGGTATCCCGCAACAAGATGAGTCACGGATGTAATTAGTTGTTGGTGAAACTATCAAATCACCAGCGTAGGTATTGACAGTCGACAGAACGCACACGCGTGAAGCAGGCAGAATGCAAATTCCACAACTAACTTGCATGGTAAAATACCGTGCTTAAATAGCATGCAATATGTCTACTTGCACACTATTGGTTAAACGTGGTTACACGTGGTTAAACGGCAATTTAGCTTTTTTCTCATTGGTGCAACGTAAATAAATTTAAGTTTAATTTACGCCATTGATTTGTGTCGTTACAGGACAAATATTGTGTAAAACCAGTATTAGCATATGTGACCTTAAGGAAAACCGGATCCGATTAAATTGAAACTCTTTGGGTTGTAACGCGGAGCCGCGAGTTATAATAGAGCGAAATTGTTAATGTAACGGCTCAAGAACAATTCGCCGATTATATCTTTTGATGCTATTTTGAATGCGATTAATTTATTGAATATTGATCCGAATATTTTTAGATTACTTAGATATTATTTATATAATCGAAGAATGGGTATTCAAGTAAACGATTTGATATCAAAATCGAAAATAGTAACAAGTGGAATTCCACAGGGACAAAGTTTGGGGCCAATTTTATTTACAATCATATTTTCACATTTGGAAAATAAAATACTTAACGGTCGAGTTTGCGAATTCGCCGATGATTTAAAAATAATCTTTCCAAACGATCCCAAAAATGTCGAATTCTCCAAAAATAATGTGACACTAGATTTGTATGATTTAAGTAGATATTTTTAAAACTAGGGCTGAGAATAAACGGTAAAATGACGAAAGCTTTAAAAATAGGTAACAGAACAGAATTTAATTATGTTTATTGTCATGATGCTGTGAATAATGATGATTTTAAGATTAAACTTATGCAAGAAATTAAGGATTTAGGCATAACTATTTAATGTACAGCTTCTGCTGATAGACATATTGAAAGGATAGTAGGCATTACAAAGTGTTATGTCCACCTATGTTGGATGGTCCCTGTACATGTATGTTGTCTGTGTTTATTATTGGCGTATCGTCCAGCCGAGACTTAATTATGCCTAATTCTTCAGTTAAATTATTTATTTGAGAAGTCAGTCCCTGAATCAACGTTTCCAACCCATCAGAAGCTATATTAAATGTAACACACATGCTTTATTTTTACTCAATTATATATAGAATTTTGCACGCACAACGAGCATCGATTTAATAAAACAAATTTACACATATTAATTAATTTATTTTCACTTCGGCTCGAAGTCTGCTTTTATCATTGGGCTGACTGCTTTATTCTTATACGGGCGCTTCTGCGAGAAATTTCTGTTGAAATAATTTATGCCCTAGATAAGACCCTTTGTGCATTATTTGTGTTAAAGGCGACTATTGCCGCACCAAGATCAGATGGGCACTAATAAATAGAAATATCATATCGAATGACATAAAATTTAAAACCTACATAATATGGATTAGACCGATACTATAAAATGCTGCTGCTACTTGGAACCCATTAATAAGTGTTTGTCCAATAAAAATAGAATCAGTACAAAGAATGGATATGAAACAATATAATTCTATCTCCTGCACTATATACTCCACTAGATTAAAGTTTGTATCACTGCAAACTTTATGGTTTCGGAGGATGTGCTATTGCATTAAAGTTTTCCATTTGAACCAGTGGACTGGTGCCTATATGAATCCAATAAGAAAGAGTCATGAAGTTAGAACTAGATCTGCACATTAGGCAATATTTCCTCATTTGGTGGAAAATGTTGTGAGCCAGTTATTCTCCTTTTCGAAAATTTACAAAATTTACAATCAATTGCCAAAGTGGCTTAGAGGAACGCCTCCATCTATGATGTCTTTTAATTTTTTATCTACTGAACTAGAAGAAGTCTACAATCCTGTTGATATTTTTAATTTTGATTATGATATTACTTTCTCATGGTTGAATAAAAGTCAAGGATAATTGTTATCAGCATGTTAGTCAACAAAACATAAAACCAATTGCTAGTCATGGTTCTCATTTTTTTGCATAATGTTACTTTCGAAATATACCTTAATTTTTCCTATTTTTGAGGATGAATCTAGTACTCTTTACAGCCGAACTTTCTGATGTTAATAAATTGTACAGTACAACTAGTGAGATTTACTTATCTACATGAGATTAATTGCACACATTTATGTGATGTGATATCATTTTATATTGTACATTTTCCAATATTATTATTTAATGGAACATGTGTGGTTTGAATCCAAATAAAGATATTCTATTCTATATTGCGTAAATGAAAGTCAAATTCAATTTATGCAGCACCAACTAAAACAAGCAAAATTTGCCGTTAATTAATAGCGTGCGAGCTTTTGATTTTAACTGTATATAAGCACGTGAATTTTCCATGCTAATAAGTAATCACGTTTGAATTCTGCTGCGCACAATGTGTACATGCTGTTTCCTGTCACAATGACTGTTTACCTACGCTGACTTCTTGACTTGCTTCACAAGTAGAGTCACCAAGTCACGCCAATCTTGTTGCTGCACAACTAGTGAGACGAAGCAAGATCTTTTTATTCGACCTCTACATGTGCCAGTCACCACGGTGTTGTCGAAAATCTTCAACGAGACAATTATCAGTCTTCACACAGTCTCTCGCCGCTGATTTCAACGTCACAACAGAAGTAACACCGGCCAGTCAACCAGAGCCTGTCTCGAATATATAGGAGTACTCCTAGACACTGCTACACTATCTAACTTTCTCGGAATTTGCCGGAGAACGCAATTTCCGGTCCTAAAAAGGGTCACCAACATTACTGTTTTTCAGCCGTCTTGGCACCTCACTTCTTTGTAACGTCGAACGTCATTTACTTGAAGCCGAGGTGTTTTACATGAAGATCTTGAAAACAAATATCAACGTCAATTACCTGAAGCAAATTAGAGATCCTTTCCAAAACGTGAATTAAGAATAATAGTTGGTTTTAAATTTCAAAACTTTATTAGTAAAGTGTGGCTAGCCAGGACCATGCGGCAAATGTGTACTGCGCAACTCAAAATTTTAACCAGACACTATTATATTTATATTAATAATAATAATAATAATACACACATTAATAATAATAATAATAATAATAATAATAATACCTAATAATAATAACAATACATTTATTTGGTATCAAAGGCCAACTGGCCCGACCATTGAAATAAAAAATCAAGGGTAGGATATGTGGAGGTGAATGGAATTGTGACTAGCAAAGTATTTAATAGCAGTGGGGAGTTGAGGAAGAGAAATGTTATCATCAATTTCATGATAGTTCAATCTGATGAAAAATAAAAAGAAATTCCATTTGACTAGAAAAGATCAATTTGAGTTCAGTCCATGAAGTGTCCGAGCATCAAAGCGGGGTACGCTGGGTCCGGGCAGATGAGTTTAAGTGTGAGATCGAAAATGATAGCGGACCGGATGCAGACGTCGACCGATGGAGTCCTTTGTTGTGGAGATTGAATTTATGGAGGTAGCATAGATCTGGATGGAGTCTACTAGATTGAAGCAAGTGAGTCATGCAGGGGTCGCTGACGTCCGTTGAACGAGGTTATGATTGAAGGAAGACGAGGGTGGGTCGATGTCCGAAGCAAATCGATGATGGATCGGTAGGGCTGTTGATTTTCCGGTCTTCCGCTGAAACAAGAAGGAAATGGATTGGTTGAGCAAAACGTAGTAAAGTGTCCACTATATGGATATGATGGGGTGAAAAATGAGCTGAAAAGTGGTATCAGTAAGTCGAGAATGAAAGATTTAAAACCAGTGGGGTAAAGCGGAAAATTAGATGACTGCCTGAGGGATTTCGCCCTCCGAATTCAGTAAAGAGAATAGCCTGGGGTGAAGGAAATGTTATGGATTGAGAAGGAACCAGTTTCGTTTCCAATCGGTCGTATCACAAAGAAGTTTGTTGAAGAAGTACTGATGGACTGCCTTTTTAAATTCGTGCTGGGGTAGGAGCTTTATGTCTGTGGGAAGAGCGTTGAAGACATTAGTGGCTTTGGAGAAGAGATAGATTTTTTTAAATATAGTGGGGGTATGGTTAGCTTCGATAGAAGGGTTACTAGAACGTGTGGCGTAGTGGTGACTTGGGTGGGCAAAGTTGGAGAGTGGTAAGCAAGTTGTGATCTTATGGATAAAAGAAATGACTCGAAGGTGACGGGTAAACCAAAGCGGAAGAAGATTTGCCAGGAGTAGGTGTTCCCGATAATTGTGGCATTGGAAGACTCGCTTTAGAAATCTGGAGGATATCTGTTCGATGGTATACGAGGAGGCGAGAGTGAGAGGACAGTAGAATTCACTAGCGTATAAAATGAGGAGCAGAACATAGACCTTCAATAGCGTGAGTTAGAGAATGGGGTTGTTACTCTTGAAACAGATCAGACGAACCCATTTGAAGAGTCTGGAAGTAGTGTGCGTAAGGTGTGGGGAGAAGTCTAGGGATTTTGAAAAATGAATACCTAGGTGTTTGGCCGAATCTAATATTTCTATATCAAGGGGATAATATGCAACCGGGATAGAGCAGAATGGGTCAGAGGAGAGTTTCATTAGACGAGTCTTAGCGGGACTTAGTTTGAGACTGATTCTGCTGAACTGCAGTGGAGCGAGGATAGGAGCTCCGATATAAGGGGTAAGGAGGGGTTGGATGCTGTGGGGTTACTGAATACGATAACTATGTCATCCGCAAATTTGAACAGCTTAAAAACTTTGTCTTCAACCTGTTTGTTGATAACCTGTTTAATGTGCCCATCGATACATCTCAGTGCGAGAACGCGAGCAAGTGACAATGTGCGTAATCGAGAGTTGCGTGTGAGGTTGTCGCGTGCCTTAAACAAACTGTTCAACTTATTCGTCTCGTGTATGTGTTGCATAGAGGTGGTGGAATTAAAGTGGGAGGATAGGATTTTATGGACTTCGGAAAAGCATAAGGATAGATTGTTTGGGAGAAAGAGGACCCTCCAGTTAACGGCGTCACAGAGTTGGTGGAACTCTTCCCAGTTGGTGAATCGCCTGAATGATTATTACCAAAGACAAGTCAAATCTTCGTCAATATGTACAAAGAAAAATTCCAAAAAATAGAATATTTAAAAAACACAATATTTTTTATGAAACCAGCGATAACATCAAATGTTCAGGAAATAAAATTTAATAATTTAATTTAATTTAATTCTAATAATTTAATAAAATTATAAATGAATTCAACTAGAGTGTCTAAAAATTCTTAGATCATGTATACTTTAGAAATTGGAAACAGTGAAATCACACAGTTATGATGTTGTTAACTATTTCAAAGAATTGGATCACAAACAAATTATTTTACAATGGAACATCTTGAGTAGCAAAACACAGAAACTTAATTTTGAAAATGCACACGTGCAATGTTCCAGAATCAACTGGAATCTTTTTAGATAATTAAGCATACTGATTGATTATGAAAGTTTTTATATCTTGAACACTGACGAATTTGTTTCTTCTGTTTCATCGTTATTATCTATTTTATTTCAGGCATCTACGTTTACGGATATTATACCGAAACGAATCAATAGGAAATTATGTAAACTAAGAATTAAACGAGATAATATAATAAAGTGTAGTCTTATCAATAGTATTAAACAAATGAGGTTAGATTTGATTGATAAAAAATTAATTCATCACTGCTGATAATTCGTCAAAGATCAGAACGAATTATTTTGGCCAAAATAAAGAGTAATCCTAGACTAGGAAAAGTTATAGCTTATATTACCTGTGGATAAAACTGAGTATGAATTTCTCCGTGAATTGGATGAAATATTTGGCAATTTGATATGTAATCCACAGAATGAAAGAAATTTCAGGGAGCTACCTGATCCTCTGGGAGACCAGGAACCAGAACTTGTTATTGACAGTGATAAATTGATAAAATTAATGTTAAAAATCATATCAAAAAAACAAAATGATCACCTTGGTATTTCGATTGATAACCTGCTTCAATTACCCTTAACTTTTATGAATGCGCTCTGCAACTTTATAAATAGAATTTTGAAGAATGAGAAATTACCAACATACCATACCGGCAACATACGTTCTAAATGATCTAGTATCAATCGTTCTATTATCTTCAAAATTGAAGGGATAATAGAGATTAATCTATAATCACTGGCGCACGTTTGCTTACTTACTTTTGGCTAAGGTTTAGCTACTATCGTTAGTATATCGATTGGTAATTTCCCATTCTTCAAAATTCTATTTATAAAATTGCAGAGCGCATTCATATAATTTAAAGGTAATTGAAATAGGTTATCAATCGATATACCAAGGTGATCTTTTTGTTTTTTTGATTTTATTTTTAACATTAATTCTATCAATACATCACTGTCAATAACAAGTCCTAGATCCTGGTTTTCCGAAGGATCAGGTTGATCAATGAAATTGCTTTTGTGCTGTGGATTACATAACAAGTAGCCAAATACTTCATCCAATTCACAGAGAAATTCCTTATGTTTACCGTAGTCTGAGAGGAGTTTTTATCCTAGCCTAGGATTACTCTTCAGTTTAGCCAAAATAATTCTCTCTGATCTTTGACGGATTATTAGCAGTGATGAATTAATTTCTTTACATAACAAGTTGCCAAATACTTCATCCAATTCACAGAGAAATTCATAATCAGTTTTGATTATGACAATACTTTCTCATGGTTAAATAAAAGGCAGGATTAATTGTTTTTCAGCAGCATAACTTATCGAGATTCTATCTTCAAGTTTTGTATTATTAAAACTGAAATGTTATGCATTATATCATCATGTTAATCAACAATACATACAATCAATTATTTGTCATGGTTCCCTTATTTGCAAAATGTTACACTCGAATTATACCTTAAATTTTCCTATTTTTGATGAAGAATCTATCACTCTTTACAGCCGAACTTTCTGATGCTTATAAATTGTACAGTACAACTAATTGCACATATTTATGTGATGTGATACCTTTTTATATTGTACATTTTCCAATTTTATTATTTGATGGAACATGTGTGGTTTGAATCCAAATAAAGTTATTCTATTCTATCTTAAGAAAGATAGATCGACAACTACTAATATGAATGTTGAAGCTTTTTTCTCAGTGCTGTCCTTCTTATTGTGGATTTGACCGCATTTTTCTTGTGCGGGACAATAGATAGCACTCTTAGGTCGGTAAAATCTTGAATTTTTTTCGTTTTCAGTTGCTCTGCTTATTGGCTTCGATTGATGGGTTCTCACTTGTCCCTTCATTTTTGAGCCTTTTATCAGCTGATTGACTGAAAATGACGTTGGATCAAGATTTTCCATTGTTCTTTGTCCAATATTTCGAGACTTCATTTCCAGTCTCATCTTCAGGGTTGACACAATACGCACAGGAGTAAAACACAACTTGTGAAAATGTGGTATCCTCATTCAAGACAGATATATTTATATCTATTTTAATTCTAAAAGTATTTTTAATTGTCTTCCTAATATCCGGTCTTCATACCTAGTCTCTAATACTCAAATGTATACAAAAACTTATCCCTGTCCCCCTCTGCGCACACAACTACCTATAAACATGTATTTTACTAAAGTGACATTTATTGAATAACTATAAGCACACTTAATGTATTGACATACACGCTATCACTGATATCTATATTTTAATTGCTGTTCCGGACGCATAGAAAGATCAACAAATTTTGAATTCAATATTGCAGTAATCCTCACATGCCCCCCAGTTCACCTAATTCCATCCTGCTTTCAACCGGTTATAGACAGAGAGATTAAAAAACTGTTGAAATTCTATAGATTATTATTCTATCGTGTTGACAAGACCGAATACGGAGTTTACACTAATGAAATCGTCTCTCAGCCAAATACACATTAATACTCATATCCTATATAAATTAGTTTCTCCATTAAAATATCTGTGTCGGATATACCTATATAGGAAATTTTATATTTATTTACTTATTCATAATTACAGATATACTCACTTCTTATAAAAAACATCCATATATTTCCATAGGCTAGTGATTATAGATTAATCTCTATTATCCCTTCGTTTTTGAAGATAATAGAACGATTGATACTAGATCATTTAGAACGTATGTTACCGGCTGATTTTGACTTATGTCAACATGGCTTTACGAAAGGTAGATCGACAACTACTAATATGCTTTCCATGTGGAAACATGTAATCACATTAGACGAGAATAAGTTAGATGCATTAATTGTATTTATAGATATCTCAAAAGCTTTTGACTCTATATCTTTTGATGCTATTTTGAATGCGATTAGTTTGTTGAATATTGAACCGAATATTTTTAGATTACTTAAATACTATCTATATAATCGAAGAATGAGTATTCAAGTAAATGATTTGATATCAAAATCAAAACGAGTAACGAGTGGAGTTCCACAGGGATCAAGCTTGGGGCCAATTTTATTTAAAATTGTATTAGCAAATTTGGAAACTAAAATCCTTAATGGTCGAGTTTGTAAATTCGCTGATGATTTAAAAATAATCTTCCCAATTGATCCAAAGAATGTCGAATTCTCCAAAAATAATGTGACTTTAGATTTGTATGATTTGAGTAAATATTTGTTTACACTAGGGCTGAGAATAAACAATAAAAAGACAAAAGCTTTAAAAATAGGGAACAGAACAAACTTTCATTATGTTTATTTTCATGATGCAGTTATTAATTATGTGTTTGAGATTAAACTTATGCAAGAAATTAAGGATTTAGGCATAACTATTCAATGTACAGCTTCTGCTGAGAGACATATTGAAAGTATAGTAGGCAGTACCAAGAAAAGATGGGCACTAATAAATCGAAATATTTTATCAAATGATATAAAACTTCAAATGTATATAATATGGATTAGACCGGTACTAGAATATGCTGTCGCTACCTGGAATCCATTAAAAAGGGTTTGTCTAATAAGATAGAAGCTGTACAAAGAAAAGTTGTGAAACATATTAGTCCTATTTCTTGCACTATATACGCCTCTAGATTACAGTTTGCGTCATTGCAATCTCTGTGGTTTCGGAGGATGTGTTATTGTATAAAAGTTTTCCATCTGAACCAGTGGACTGGTAACTTTGACTCCGATAAGAAAGAGTCATGAAATTGGAACTAGATCTGGACATATGGCAATATCTCCTCCTTTTGTGGGGAATGTAGCGAGTAAGTTATTCCCTTTCTCGAAAATCTACAAAATTTATAACCAATTGCCGAAGGGGCTTAGAGAAATGCCTCCATCTAAGAGGTCTATTAAAACTTTATCTACTGAACTTGAAAAAGTCTGCAATCCTGCTGATATCTTTTATTTTTTGATTATGATAATACTTTCTCATGGTTGAATAAAAGACAAGGATAATTGTTATCGGAAACAGATTTTATTGAGATTTTTATTTCCAAGTTTTGTATTATTATAATTGAAATGTTATGACTATATTTCAAATTAGTTAACATTACATACAATCAATTGCTAGTCATGGTTCTCAATTTTTGCATAATGTTACACTCGAATTATACCTTAATTGTTCCTAATTTGATGATGTATATATTATTCTTTTCAGTCGAACTTTCTGATATTGATATATTGTATTGTACAACTAGTGAGATATACCTATCTACATGAGATTAATTGCACAATTATTGTGATGTGATAATTATTTTAATATATATTGTACAATTTCCAATTTTATTATTTGATGGAATATTTGTGGTTTGAATCCAAATAATGATATTCTATTACATTTTATTATATTCTATTCTATATATTATTTATATATAGATAAGCATATAAGCAACCATGTGGGTTCTTCCCACATCTTTTATAAATATCTATATATTCATGATATATATATATAAATATACGTGTATATACCATATATATAATATGAATCTCATACAAGCAACACTGTGAGTCCCGCAACGGATAAATTATATCAGTCAAAATACTTTTTATATATCTCTTTTATTGTCTATCTATATACCCCTAGATATATATATATATATATATATATGTAGATATATGTATCTATAGGCAATTGAAATGGGTTCTTTTAAAATTCAACCACTTACAATTTCTCCTTGCGTGTATAGTATATATACTAATTTTACTCACAATTTATATGTATATATAAATATCAAAGTGTATATATATTCCCGTCTACACCTCATATATATATAATATATATATTATATATACATAATGCCTATCTCAATTCACATAAGCAACCATGTGAGCTTTTCTCACCTTATATATAAAATCTAAATATTCTTCTACATATATATTGTGAATATCTAAATAAGCATTTAAGCAACCATGTGAGTTCACCCCACATCTTATATGAATATTTAGAATCATCCATATATATGTATCTGCGAAATATAGATGATCCCATATTTGTTAAATATATTTAGATAAACATATAAGCAACAACGTGAAATTCTCTCGCATCTTATATAAATTAAAATGTTCATCATATATATATATATATAACTATAGCCAAATTACCTCTCTCTAACTCCATCTAATTCGTTCTGTTTTTTCCCCTTTCATAGTCGTGGTCTCTTATTTAGATTTATTGTTAGCTCTGATTCCTCTAATCTACGTTTCTTTCCATTCGAGAAGGCTTCATTAAATATTGGGCCTAATGATTTTTCTACACATGTCATATTCATGACGTTCATTCCTGATTTTATTTCAATTGATTCTCTAATCAACCTGGTGAATCTATTTCGGTTACATAGTGCAATCCGTTTACAGCCGTCCCAATTTATCTGATGACCTGTCTCCATTGAGTGCCTGGCTAGATCTGATCTATGACTATGTCTGTATTTGTATGCAGTCTTATGTTCACCTCTACGTACCTTTATTGGACGCATGGTTTCACCTATATACCTGAGATTGCAATCTTTACAAGGTATCTCATAAACCCCTGATGTGTTGAGCGGTTCTATTTTTTCTTTCTGATTCGGTAACTTATTGCCTATTGTAACTGATTGTCTTAACAATGTTCTTATGTTGTATTTCGTTGCTAATATCCTAATTTTTCTACTTAATTTGGAATCTGGTAGAACCAGAGTTCTGTGCTTATCTTCATTCTGGTTATCCAAATCTCTTACCCGTTTGTCCTGGGTTATTTTTCTATTAAATCGCAATAGTGTCTCATTTATGATTTTTGCAGTTAATTTTTCCGGATAACCATTTATCCTGAATATTTCTTTCAATTTCATCATTTCTTTGTCCCTATATTTTAAATCTACTATTTTAAGACTTCTTATTATCATAGATTTTAGAATGCCTATTTTCATCCCAAACGGGTGATTAGAGCGATAATTCACGAGGATACCGGAATAGGTATCCTTCATGTAAATATCTTTTTCTAATGTTTGACCAATTCGTTTTAATTTTGTTATGCATTATATCATCATGTTAATCAACAATACATACAATCAATTATTAGTCATGGTTCCCTTATTTGCAAAATGTCACACTCGAATTATAACTTAAATTTTTCTATTTTTGATGAAGAATCTATCACTTTTTACAACCAAACTTTCTGATGCTGATAAATTGTACAGTACAACTAATTGCACATATTTATGTGATGTGATATCTTTTTATATTGTACATTTTCCAATTTTATTATTTGATTGAACATGTGTGGTTTGAATCCAAATAACGATATTCTTTTCTATTCTCTTCTAAGAAAGATAGATCGATAAATACTAATATGCTTTCTATGTGGAAACATGTAATTACATTAGATGAGAATAAGTTGGATGCATAAATTGTATTTATAGATATCTCAAAAGCTTTTGACTCTATATCTTTTGATGCTATTTTGAATGCGATTAATTTATTGAATATTGATCCGAATATTTTTAGATTACTTAGATACTATTTATATAATCGAAGAATGATTTTAGGAACAATCTCTTTTAGTCTCAAGCAGTTTTAATCGATATTTCTTGAACTGCAATTTTATGTGTAATTAATAGGGTTTTGTTTATTATATATACACACCCGCGCGCAATACGGAGGGAACATGCGGTGGACTATTGTGTCTCAGTGAACTTATTTCGTTTAGTTGCAGAAGTTACGCATTGGATTTACCGTGGTTAACTATCCGAACTTCAGAGAGTAATGGATTAATATAATAACCTGAGGATAAAACACTGAACTAAATATTTGTGAGTTTTTTTGTCATTGAAGTCGTTATACGGATTACACCGAACATTTTTCTTTATAACATGAATCATTTTAACTTTTGTTGTCTAGAAGACGGAAAATTCAGTTTAACTGTGAATAGTGTTAAAGAACTATTTTGCATAAAATCTGTTTTTGCAGCTGACCAACATATGTTCAATTTGAACTAACTGTGAATTATATTACTACTTGCAACATTATATCTAATATACGTATGACCAGATGTTTTTGCCTTCTCACATCTACCATCCGAAAATGATCTCGTAGTTTAGAAGTAATTCGTGCATTGAAGCCTTAATTTGTTATAATGAAGCTATTCGCAGCACGTTTTGTAAATTTGACTACTGGTGTGCCTATTACACAGCTCATGTTTGCTTATGAGAAAAGATGCCTGATAACTAAAATGAAAAGTATAATCTCTCTGCAATCCAAATGTCCACCACTATTTATTTATTTAACTTTCAATCCTGCACTGTGCGGTGTGCAGTACGAGCTGGCCGATTGCTGAAAAAGTGAAAAAGATATTTTTACTTACTTTACTGCGGCTGACTCCTTTTGGAGGATAACCCAGTACCATTTTCATGTAGTTTCTTGGGAATTTGGTACAAGTGGTGTCCCCTCACCACTCGGCTTTTTGATCGAGGACGCACCTCTAGCCTTTGCACATCCAAGCGCTGTCTGCAAGGCAGCAGTAAGTTGCATGGTTGCCGGTGGCTGTTGAGAGCTCATTCGCCATTCGGAAGTACGGGGTACTGTCCAGGAGTCCATGTAATCCTGTGGCTGTTGACCCCTTTTGTGGCGGGGAACACACGCTGAGTCATGGTGCCGTCGTCGGGCTCATGTGGTATTTTATAGGAGATCACATTGCCGGTCGGAAATCCACCACGCCCTGGTGACACCACCGCCATAGCCCCGTTAGCCCATGTACGATCGGCCATCGAGACATGGTTGACACCGTCGTACCACGTTGAGGAGGGGATGGACTTTACGACGGGGGAAAAAAAAGAAGATATTAAATAGTTATGAAAAGCTGGCAAAAATTATAACACCTACTATAATCAAGGTTACCATCTTGATATAAATACTTAACCCATTAAATTAAATTCATTTGACAGTATGAACGATGTATTGTATAGTGTAGGAAAGGCAATTCAACAAGTAAACCGGTTTCGATCTTATTGAGACCTTAACACGTACTGGCCAGAATTTGCCTCGAACAGAGCTCAAACAAAGACACATCTTCTTCAGAATCTGGTGATCTAAACATTGAACCACTCTGCCGCACACTACACACAATTTGAAAATATATTCTACATAATTAAACTCTGTTGGTCTTCTTACTTTTAGGTGGAGCTCATATGGCATCTATTTAGACCATTATTTCCAACCTACCATTCTCAATAACTCAGTATTTAATAGATAGTATATTGCATAGGGAAGTGGTATCTAAATGAACATTAACAAAATGAAATGAACATTGGTCGTGCGGGCGGTGATAACAATTGCTACAATCAAGGTTGCGATCTTGATATAAACAACTGACCAATTAAGTGCTTAAATTTTTTTTTAAAAGCATCAATTAAAAACTTTATAATGTAGTTAAGGCAATTCATCCAGTAGACCGGTTTATAACAAGATCACAATATTGATTATAGTAAATGTTATCAGTGTCCTCGCAAACAATATGCGTTTAATTATATAAATTTTCATTTTAATAACACTACCCATGTATTGCGATGTGTGTCCAATAATAACAGATTGAGGATAGATATTTTGGAACTGTTGGCCTAGAATTGTGTATAAAGTGCGGCAGGGTGGCTTGATGAACGGAGCACCAGATTTCGTAGTAGACTTTTCCAGTTTTGAACCCTGCCTGCGCCAAATTCTGTCTAGTATAGTAAATGTTATCTGCGCCCGCGTAACCATTGTTCGTTTAAAAAGGATAACAGAACCCAAATAGCTAGGCACATTGTCAATCAAAAAACTGTCACAACCAAATTGTATTTCTAATTGTTTCTTAAAGCAAATAATTTAAAATCGATTAGAGACTCGTAAACTGGTATACGAAATGATTGTAACCCTCATTTAAATCAACATAAAAAGATCAAGCACAATTTGCATATAAGCTAGTAAATTATTTGTGCGTTTCAGCGACCACGATATGCGCTTTTCTCTTATCCTGGCTGGATGAATTTAATAAGATTTAATCAGAATTAATTTCCAGAATTAACTTTAGGATGTAACAGATATTGCGAAAAGATAATCGTCGTTATTAACAATGTTGTCTATACCGACATTACAAACAATTAATTCAATAAACGATTCATTTCTTAGTTCATTATGCAATTTACCAAAAATGGCTGTACTAACTTTTAAATATTATATATATTTACACTTAGATAAATCCTTAAAAGTCAAATAATTCATTCTGTTAAAGTAATATAGTACCGATAAACAAGCCAAGTTATTTCGGCAGCTTGCATTGTCACATTAGGACAATTTCTTATGGATAACGGTTTGCTTTTAATTATTCTTTGAAACATTTAAATGTAATATTCGTTAGAGTATATTGACTTTAATCGGTTTCAGCACCATAATGGTGTATGCGTATATGCGAATCAGTAGTGTTGACAGAAAATTATTTCTTTCGTTTTTCTTTGGAGTGTAAATTAAATTATTAGCTTAAATCTTGTTAATAGTCATATACTACTTGTTTCAAGGACCTAATATATATATATAACGTTGTATTATCTACTTTATACAAATAATATATTAGTATTTTGTACAAGAAAGATATAAAAAAGTAAGAATGAACTGTAGATATAGTCTCCTGTAGACATACGTTTCGAGATTACTGGTGACTAATTGTTATGTTCCGGTACAGTGACACATACTTATTCGACATTTGACTAATAAATGTGTGACAGCAGGACAATACATTCTTCCAGTTTTAATGGGCAATCTTTGAAAAAAGTCTTCAAAAAAGCGAACCCTCAATAAATTGTAGGAGACTTTTGCGAGATTAATTCTTCCCTACATTAGTTTGGTAGCGACTGTGGAGATCCGTGCACCTAATTAGTCCCCGGCTTTTTCCCGATGGGTGATGGGAGAAGGCCAATGCGAATGATTACATATGTATTGTAAAAAACACCGCGTCTGGAAACATAAGTAATCCAAACTGACTGTGCACTTGACGGCAATAAAATCAAGCTTTAACACAAATGAATGTCTTAAACAAAAGTCACAGTCAAACTAAATTGTTCGTACTCTAGACGGCAAAAGTAAAACCTTGTGCACAAAGATGTATGTTTCATGCACAAGTCACAGTTAATCAAAATTGTCCATGCACTAGACGGTAGCAAAATGAGCTCTTTTCATAAAGTAGGATATTTTGCACACAAGCAATTTTTCTTTCACAAATGTCTGAATTGAAATGAATATGCGCAACCGATTGAAAATACATGCTGATATGAACATAGTCACTGCTAAAAGTTGTCACTGAAAATATATTGAAAAATTCGTGTAAGGACTTCAGTGACAAAAATTCACAAATAATTAGTTCACTGTTTGCTATGTTTTTAACTTATGTCATTATAATAATCCATTGTTCTCTGAAATTCGGATAGGGATAGTTAAACGTGAACAGTAAATCCCTCGCGTAAACTGCGAATAATCCAACTGAGCGAAATAAATCCACTGCGACACAATAATCCACCGCATGTTCCATGCGTATTGCGCGTGGTTGTGTATATTTAATAAACAACCCTATTAATTACAAATAAAATTGCAGTTCAAGAAATTTCAATTAAAACTGCTTGAAACTAACAGAGATTGTTTCTAAAATCACAGTTAAGAGAAATTTTCTGTAAGAACAGTGTTAGATTATTTGACCTTAAAGAGCACTGTATTTGTCAAAATCGAACATCGTTGGGTTGTAACGCGGAGCCGCGTGTTACATTACAACATATATCCAGCCTATAAAGGATGCCTATTTCTGGATGGAAAAATTTAGCAAATTTTGAGATTTACTACTTAAAAACGTGATACTTCATCAGATCCATGCATTCTGGCTTTGTTCAACAACAGTCATCCCTTTACGCGTTAATCATATTGTTTGGTGTGAACAATTGATATTTATTTTTTAGTTTGCATTAGGTATTGCGTAATTAGTAGCAAATAAGTTTAAATAATACAAGAAATTTTCAAGAGGTTCGTTGAGCCACTGATATATATTTGTAGATCAAATTGAGTTATCGATCATGTATGGAAATAAAAACATTTTAAAACTGATGTACAAAAGAACTGTCTTTTACTTGTTTTATATACCTTCTTTTTTATTTGTTTATACTATCATACTTTATTTATTTAGCAATTTTATTTAAAGAATACACATATGTTCCACTTGAACGAATGAATAGTGTTGACTTTATCTATATCGGTTTGGTCGTATATGCATATTTTCCCAGAATTTGTTATTAGTTTGTCATCCAGCGGAGACTTAACTATTCATATCTCCGCAATCAAGATGTGCATTCATGCAGTTAATATTCTTATTATGTTTTGCAATCCCTCAGAAGCCGTATTACTTAGCTTAACAGATATGTTTTATTTCTAATTAAATACTTATTGTATTTTGATCGTATAAATCTGATCAATTTAGTAAACCAAAACTAAAGATATTTATTATTTTATATTTATTTCTGCAGCCTAAGGACAGCTTCCATCATTGTGCTGACTGCTTCGTCATAATACATGCGGTTATGCGAGGATTTTCTGTTTAATTCATGCCAAACTTAGGTAGAACCCTCGATGCGTTTTTGGTCTCAAAGGTGACTATAGCTAAAGCGAACCAAAAGAATGAGATTGTACATGGTTTTAAATTTTCCGTATTATGTGGCACGTGTGGCGCAATAATAGTCTCATACTCCAAAGAAAATATGCTTGATACGAGTCCCGTTCGCGGCAAAATTCTTTAGAATACTTTAAGAATTCCCAATAATATCGAAACAGGCCTACAGGATGAATTGCCTTTGCTATTTCATTCTTTGTTTAGTTTCTATCAACAACACTAATAATTTATTTATGCCAGTTACCTTTGTATCCAAGTGCTAACTTGCCTCAGCATTTGGTAAGCTGTTTCGTCCGGCCAACTCCATTTATGGCCAGAGTGGGGCTGGAAACAATTGGGCTAAAGGATTTTACACTGAGGGTGCTGAACTAATTAACTCTGTGATGGGTGTAGTTTATCGCAAAGCTGAGAAATGCGACCACTTGCAAAGCTTCTAATTTTGTCACATACTTGGTAGTGAAACAGGATCGAGAATGGGCAGTCTCTTCATGTCTGAGATTTGTGAAGAATATTCCGATCGAACGATCTGTACATTCTCAGTGTCCCCTTTTCCTAAGCTGAGATTTTCCATTTTAGCAAAATAATAATTATTGTTGTTTTGCTAGAATTAACATACTGATGTACTTTCTTTTACATTACTTTAAAAACCATTTGTAAGTAAATGTTTTACGCCCTTTTATTGACAAGATGGCTAAAGCCTTCATTCATTTTGAATTGTGTAACTATTTTCTATAAATGTGTTTTCTAAATAAGAAGCGCTGGTAGAAAATCGAGTTCGACAATGAACAAGCTACGATTTTTATTAATGTTTAGACAAATTCAGGATAAAAAAGCAAACAGCAGTCATTTATATCAATATAGCTATGAAAAGGCTTACAAGGAAGGTCCGTAAAACAATTGAATATAACAGCAGTCGGTCATTATTTACATATTCAATGTTGTGGAAAAATAAATAATTCGTATTCAAGATACCTAAGTGTATAATTATTGCTGATAAAATCAAGGTGGTCACGCTGCCGCCCAATACATCTGCTCGTTTGTGAAAAATCCTGGTACCCATTTTTAGTTTCCGTCATCGGTTTACAGATAGTCTTACAAGAAAAATATAAACTAATAGAGCAAGTGTGAACTGTAGCTTACATATGTATGATGAAAATAGTACCTATTTTCGTTTTAAGGGAAAACTAAACAAACGCGTGTCAATCAGGAAATGGATCGGGTAGTTACGCAATACCCAGTATCTCACAAATATAATACTTTTAAAAATAGCGTATTATTCTAGTCATATACCATTTGTTGCAGTGAACTGATAAAAATTTTATCGTGTATCACATGCTGTGCACCAAGTAACAAATAATTTCAACTTGTGTCATCAGGAAAAACTATAGTCAGCATGAATATAAGTTATAATTTCATGTTTAAATTCACGACACGCTTACTGGCGACATATCAATTGAAACTGGCACTACGCCATATGTGAACTATATACTGGTCAAGAGAAGAAAGAAAATACACCTTTGATTTTTCATTGAAAAGCGGAATTATGAACATTCTATCTTTAATTGGAACATTCGTTAATAAACACTACATTTCATAACAATGGAGCATATAGTGTGAGAAGTGGGCTTAGCTAGAGTTCTACACAATATAATCTAGTAGGTAATGTACTATATACTCTAATTTATGAAAAGGAAGTTTAATGAATAAAACTTAATACACATCAATAAATTGATGTCATTTTTTACTTATTCATGACATCATCGGTAGTCTATAGAAGAAGAAAAGATAAAAAATGCTATTGAGACCTACTAACAGGTAGAGAAACTGACAGAAGACCACATTTTATAAGTATCTATAAAGTTAAATACAATGTTTCCGTGGGTTTCAGTGTAGTATATATAAGGTAAATTTAAAGTCCGAAACACATAAAAATAAGTATTATTATTTAAAATTAGCAGTAGTGTAGTTGACTTCATTTAATGTATTCAAAAATTCAACTTAAGAAATAACCTACTATGCATAACATATAAAAAATCCTGTAAACTGTACCAACGTTATAGTTGCCGATTCAGTAAGCACGACATGAATGTGCACTAGATTATACTTGCCGTTCATGCTTTATTTGGGTTATCCTCTTGGTCTTCTATTAAATAATTTGTTATCAGGTGCGGAACACCTAATGTACAATTGCATATATATATATATATATATATATATATATATATATATATATATATATATATATATATATATATATATATATATATATATATATATATATATATATATATTAGTTATCCGCAAGCAACATTTTATGCCAGTTATATATTTCATTCAATAATGTACGGATTTGTTTGAGTAATGAGTGTTTAGTAATTATTGAAATACTTTTCATTGGTACCATATACCAAAGTGTTGGTAGAGTGTACGTTTCGGTACCATAAAGTTGGTATCGTGTTCTGACACTATATCCACAACGTTGAAGTCGCACGTCACAAATGCCGGTTTATACATTCGTGTAGGAGATTGTTCCATACTATTTTCCCACATTTCCTACCAATATATTGGGTAAATTATGTAATATCGGCTCCTACTAATGAGTTATAAGTAAGCCTTTAACTGTTGTTTAGGAGCTTTTAGTTTTTGTTCATGCACTATTAGGTTTATCTATATCAAATTTGAATTAATTTGTTACTGAAAGCAACGTTGTATACTAGACAATATATTCGTTCTTTTAGGTTTATTCCATTCCAATAATTAGGAATAATGGCTGAATGTGAAATCATGATATAAACTATATCAATGTAACTATTCCGCAGATCCGTCAAGTTCTCTTGATGATTTTGTCTAAGTATCAAGGTGGAGACGAGGACCTTGGGCAACGGTGTCCGAAACATCTACATGAGTAAGGCGTTGTAAAATTTCAATTATTTTAGCCAACTTATTCTTATTTTCACTAACTCCTGATTTTTCTCCGATTCTCTTTTCGGCAGATAATTTTCGCTTCCCATTTCCAAGTATTTACATTAGTCCAGATGAAATAAAACATAACAATATTGGAAGATTTAAATTCCATGTAGACTGATCTACATAAGCATATGGCCATATAACATCACAATAGCTACTGATATTTCTCTAGAATTGCACTCGTCACGTTTGAGTGTGTGTGTGTCTATAAATAGTAAGTATTTAGTCAAGTATAATTACGTAAACGTGTACATCAATCTAAGTGTTTCTACATTGGATGCATGATAATTTTCTAGCATTCTCTCCTATTTGGATTATACTTCTATGAATAGACATTGTCCATTATTGTGCAACATATTTTCATTACTACCATAAAGAGGGGCTTTCAAAGCCCCATTCAAAATGGGGTGTGTAGTTAATATGCTCTTATTGTAACGTCATAAAATATTTAATTTGCTGTATAATAAGTCGAAACATTATGGCATTTTGTGAAAGAATGAATATCAAATTGCAAGGCGTAAGCTGTTTTTCAATTTTGACCATATATTTATATTTTATAAAATATTTTAACATTTTCTTATGTTTAGGTTTCTGACACAGTCGTGGAGCCATAAAATGCAATGTTAACAACGAAACAGCTTCTCGAGCTTTCAAACGAGATATTCAGCATTAATAACGAGGCATTGTACGACATATGCTTCAGGACACTACAGATGAACTCTACAACGTATAGCATTTTAAAACAACTGGTTAGTCACACAATGACCGGTGTCAAAAAATGCCTACGATTTCCTGGCCAACTTAATACAGAATTGCGAAAGCTGGTGGTCAACATGGTTCCATTCCCACGATTGAAATTCTTTATGCCTGGTTTTGCTCCATTGACATGCTCAAGCAACCAGGCGTATAAATCGCTCACTGTTCCTGAGTTGACGTCACAAGCGTTTGATGCTAAGAACATGATGGTCGCATGTGATCCAAGGCGAGGCAGATACCTGACTGCTGCTTTTCTGTACAGAGGCCAGACATCGATGCAAGAAGTAGAAAAGCAAATACTAGACGTATTGGATAAAAACTCACAATACATTTTTGAATGGATACCAAATGATGTTAAAAGGGCCGTCAGTAACATTCCACCACGAGATCTAAAAATGTCGGCCACTTTCATTGGAGATAATTCATCAATTCACGAGGGTTCCAACGGATTGCTGATCAGTTCATCGCAATGTTTGAAAAACGTGCGTACTTATATTGGTACACTGGTGAAGGCATGAATGGAATGGAGTTTTCTGATTCAGAATCAAATGTCCTTAACATCATTGATGAATATCAGCAGGATCAAGAAGCTAATACTGACTATACCTAGTCATTATTTTTAAACAATATTCAAATCGTAAATGAATGTAACACAAAATCTGTCGTAATATTTAAGAATAATTGATTGCGCGGGTGGTAAAAATTCTTTAAATCAAGTTTGCGAGCTTGAAGTAAACACCAATCCTATTGTAATTAACCAGTCGTCGATTGGTTAAATACAATGGGATTGGAGTTTGATTCAGAATTGCACCTATTTGTTACAAGGTTCGCAACACCCGATAAATACTTGCGTATATATTATTTCTCCGCAGCAATCAGTATTTAACTTTTATATATTGAATTGAATGATGTCATGCTTACCGGGATATGTGATAACTGATATCCATCATGGCCAGAGTGTATGTATGTACTGGAATAACACGTGTTCACAAGTTGTTGTAATTCTTTATTTCGGTGAACGATAGCATACATTGATATCCATCATGTTGGTACCATGTACCGACTCGGAAACAATAGTGTTAGTACCATGTACCTTTTCGGAACAATAATGTTGGTATTGGTTACGAACACAAAATATATAGTGTTAGTATCCTTTACAAATGCTGTATATGTATTATATAGACTGAGTTAGCGATAAAGCATACTTGCAAATATATTATTTCTCCGCATCAAACAGTATTTAACTGTTATAAATTGAATTGAATGATATCATGCTTCACGCGAAATGTGATAACTGATATCGTTTAAAGCCAGAGTTTAAGAATTTATTGGAGTAACAGGTGTTCAGAAATAGTTTTAATTCTCTATAGCATACATCGATATCCATAATTTTGGTAACATGTACCGACTCGGAAACCATGTACCTTTTCTGCACAATAATGTTAGTATCGGTTACAAACACAATAGCCATAGTGTTAGTATCCTTTACTGATGCGGTATATATATATATTATATAGACTGAGTTAGCGTTGAAGTCTCAATGTCGAGACTTTATATAATGTTAGCTACATTACTTCATGTGCACACATTCGTCTAGGAGATTGTATCGTCCTACGTTAGGAAATTCTAATGCATATATATGATTCATTGTACCTTTCCTGTGTGCAAAAATAAAGAGATTTTATCAGATATAAGAAACATTTCTTTCGCTTTGTCTTCTCAAATATCTACTAATGCACATATCTTTATATATGAATTGGAAAGCAAAACAAGATAGAACTATGTAAACATAGAGAATGTGTGAAAAATGGAAACCAATCAAATTATACTTTCCGTTCATGCTGTCTTTTATTTATCGTTCTGGTCACAACTGAAGCAATTATTTACTAGGTTTGAGAAATGCTTAATTCATACTTGCATATACATTATTTCTCCGCAACA